>JAULCF010671247.1:0-10354 GCA_032361265.1 Devaleraea mollis | reverse complement strand
GGAATCGAGGTCCGTCCGTCCATTTTTGACGAGACCCCCCTCCGAGAAAAAGTAGCTTGGAAACAGCGTTTTTTTGTCATTCGTTGTTTTCCAAAAAAACATTTTATTTTGAATTATTCCAATCTGGACCCAGTGTGTATCACTGTAAGGTTCGCTTACACTGCCAGCTAGGTTGATACCCAAGAAGAGAGATAATTTTATACTTTTTTTTGTATTAGCTAGCACCCAGGCTATCCGAGGGTGCACAAGAAGGGAATGTATAAAATTATATCTCGTCCATTTCAAGCAATGTGCAAATGAAATAGGTCGGTATCATATCCAGATAGCAAAACAAGTATTCAGTATTACAGTAACGCGGTCCTTCTTTTTTTTGTGAACGGCGCGATCTATCGTGATAGCGATCGCTAACGCGCAATATCGCGAGGCAGATCGCGCTGAATGTTCCGCTTAACAAGTACAGCCATGGTTTTGCGATTAGTTTCGCTGACTTTAAAGTCAAATTTGGCTCGTCATCCCTGCGTCATCGCAATCAAATCAAACAGACTAGCGAATAGACAGCCCTACAATTGAAAGGCATCTAGTCTTAAAGAAGTATTAAGATTCCCCAAGCGCATTCTGACGATTGCCGCTTCTAAGGTCAACCACAAATTCGACAACTAAACTTCATCTTCACACAGAATCATTCTCAACAGATTTTGCCAAAGAGCTGCGAAATTCAATCCTCGAAAGCAAACATGAGATCTGCACCTTTCCTATCCCTTGCAGCTTTTGTTGCCGGTATCGCCTCTGGCGCCACTATCGCCTGCCCTCGCTACAACGTCGAGGTTTTCAAGGACACTGGGAGTCACGCCAATGGGATTCGCCACACAGTGGAAAAGTTCCGTGGAGCTCTCGGTGGTATCAACAACGTGAACAACCCTGGGCAGAAGACCGGACAGCGCGCGATCAACTGGGACGCAGACGTCGTGCTGTTCAACATGCCATTCGACTTCTTCGGCAAGACGGTTATGCGCGGTGCAGTTTTCTCTGCTAAAGGCAACAAGTTTGCCGTCGATGGTGCATTAGCGAGCCCGAACGTGTTCTGCGGCAGCAGATTGCCGCTGCCGACACACATCTTCCCGTCGGTTTTTGTCCGCAGTGCGTTGCCAAGTCTCAAACAAGCTCTGCTGCAAACGTTGCTGCCAAAGAAAGGGTAGCAGGAGCAGCACACAATTTTAATTGGGTAGAAAACTCCGTGCATGCGTTATGCCTTCGAATGTTTTAAACATGCACTCGAAGGCAGCTACCTTTCTAGAAAGCATGCACGGAGTATTCTGCCCAGGGAGGCACAGTGTTCAGTGGTAGAGCATTGGGTTGAAAACCCTTGTGTCACGAGTTAAACTCTCGTTTTAGCTCAAAGATGGCAGAAAGTAAAAAGTACTAAAACTACTTGGACACTAATTGTCCAAGTGGGCTACCGTTCTAGCTCAAAGATTGTTTACGTAAACAATCTTTGAGCTAGAAGTGTGTACACATCTGAGCCTCAAGACGGCGCCGTTCTAGCTGAAAGATCGTTTACACACCTAAGCCTCAAAATGGCTGTTCTAGCTAGACACAGTGCCTGGTGCGTTTGCGGTAGGGACTGCTGTCGGCCCACCTTTGCCTGTGCGGCTCGGTGCATTTATCTGGCCCGTCCTCTGTGAGACTGTTCTGGTGTCAGTTCAGAAATGAGCCGTTTCATACTGACAGTCGATCATACTGTACCTCGTAACTTTCTCATACCAATCGCAGACGAAGCTCAGTCTCTTCAACCCATCTCAACATGATCTCAAGGGCTCATCCTCCACTTTCGTCTACCTTTTTCGTTGCGCCGCCTCATCTGCTCACTCTCATCACCAGGCAAGCTTTTCCTGACCCAATGTCAATCAGAAACCACACACAGCTTCTCCGCCTTGCTGACACCGGCCCTTGTCCGGCGCTCTGCTGCTACGGTAGCCTTCCCATCGCCGGAGCACTTACCTAGCGTCCAGCTGCGAATGTTTTTTTCTTTCCCGCGACGCTCTCCAACTCCTATTTCCTAGACAACCCCCTCCTTTTCCCAAACAACTGGTCTTTCTCTGAAAGGCGCTCGCCTGCGTGGCGTGGCGAACGCTCTGACTTTTCTTTCTGCTTCCGAGCGTCTTCAAGGCAAAACCTCGCGAGGCAGGCACCGGCTGCCTCCGCCGGCATTCTTCGCCGCCTCATCCCCGCCGGCCGCCTCATATCCACGTGGCGATTCTCTCCACGAAGACGGCAGTTTCCGACGCTTTGACAAACAGCGTGACGCAGTCCTTCTGCACAACGAAGTATTTCAGCTTGCTTCTGCGCGTCCGAGCCCTCCAGCGCGGCAGTCTGCCCGCGCTTCACCGTCCTCTTTCGCGTCGGCCATCCGCACGCTCGTCGCACGTTTCAGTATCGAGCGCGTCATTCTCCAGCCCGACAGCATGAAGCGCGGCGGTCTTGGCCCATGGCACGGATGTCCTTCGGCGCACCGACGGAGCCTGCGCAGACATCTTTCTGCGCGTCTTGTGTTTCTTGCGCGTCGACCTCTTTCATAACCGCGACATACTCCGGCGTCTTGGCGTTTAGCAGCGCAGCATCACGCTCTCAAATTGGCGTTGTCCGGCAGTGCAAGGAAACATCATTCATACTGGATCGCCATGCTCAGCGGCAAACATGTCATTACTATCGCCTCCAGCCTTCTTCACGCCGTCTGTGACAGAAGCGTGATCCACGCCATCCTCGGCGCAATGCCCACTCCACCCCCCAGAATTTCTGCCGCGGCAATGTTCTTAGCGACGTGAATGTTTTACGACTTCGCCAACATAACACTTCTTGTAGCCATTTCTGCGGCCCTACTCCTCTTGTAGAAACTTTAACCGCATTCTTCAGCGTTCGCTTTCGTTGTTCCACCACAATTTGCTCAGCAAAGCGACCTTGATGCCCTCCCAGCGTCGCCAAATGCGCGCGTTCGCCGCACAGACCCTTGCTTCTCTGCAAGTCCTGAGTATTCTTACGGTGCTTCCGGCTTTCGCCAACCTCGCACGCAATGCTTGATTTCCTTGGATCAAGGAGTTCCGCCTCGACCTGCACACAGCCCAGGCAAACTCTAAAGTCCGGTTCTGTTGCAGCTGGCAGCTTCCCTTCCAAACTAAGTGTCATTGGGTGACACGTCGCCAACACCCTCCATCAGCGGCATCATGCCCCGCTGTCATCTCTGACTGCCCACATCAGCTGCCCTTCTGCTTAGCGAACAGAACTCCTGCGGAAGCGCTGCGGCGCCCTGAGACGAGATCACAGTGCCTCCTCAAGACGTGGGTGGGACGACACATATTTCTCGCAGCACTCCCGAGAGAGAGTCGGAAAAACAAAGTGTAGAAGCAACCCTTCTGGGTACACTTCGTCAAGAAAACCGATAAGAAGGATAACGAAATTTGGGAGTGGCACAGTACTGCAATTAATATTAAGTATTTTCTATATGGGAGGAGACTATAGTAGTGCGAAAGAGAGAAGTTTTTCATTTTAATCTATTCCCAACCCAATCACCCTATTGTGGCCTCGCAGGAGCTCGACTGGATTGCACAAGCGACCACTTGCGTGCGTAGTTTAAGTGGAATTTCGGGGATCAAAAAGTAGTAAGATCAGGATGGGAGATGAAGTAGGATGGCGCGCAGGCAGTAAGAGAACGATAGAAGAAGTTTTAACTTCAAGTTTGGTTTCATCTTTCGGTCTGACGTTCATCTTACTGAACGATTTGCTGCAACAACTCATGTGTAGCACCGGCCCGCGTTTAGTGCGGGGTTTAGAGAAACTGAGGATCTTCATGATTTCTACAAGGGATTCTTTTTTGAATTCAAAAAAGAAAATAGAAAGTCACTCAAGATGCGCGGAATAGAAACTCAGAAAGTTAACAATCAACTACAAGCAACTGCTCATAATAGCCGCGTTTTCCACTTCGAAGTAAAAACTTTGCCGAAAATCTTGAATTCAAGCTTATATATGCTCACTTGGATAGTTAGTATCCAAGTCGTTTATGGTAGCTTTATCTTTCGCCATCTTGAGGCATAGGTGCGTAAACGATCTTTGAGCTTATATATAAGCTATAAGCTTATACGCTTATAAGCGATAAATAAGTCCTAAAGTGTTCCGAGCTGCAATTGCGAAGTTAAATTTGCGACAGATTGTTTACCCGGCATCACCTACTACTGTTGCTAGCAACTAATCTTTAATTATATTAAGCAGCTTAAAGATGCATGCATGCATGATTCGTTTTGCTTAATGAATACGTACAAATCCTTTGAACGGAACTGGTTTGGTACGACCGGCAAGATTTAAGGCTCCGACCTCAGCACAACCTTCCATACATGCATCAGGTTATGATCTTCCGCAAAGCAGTGGTTTACTTAAGATAGTTTCGATCGAAGGCTTAAGCCTGATTCAAAAATCACAACTGCGGTTTAGCGATACTTGTTAGCCCTATTACCTGTCATTGCAGTCGAGATATGTTTGCAAAAAAAGGGTCAGCGTGCACCTGTTCAAAGTTAACCTGCGTCACATTTGAGGAGTAATAAAGTGCAAAATGGCTGGAACCCGTTTCTGTACCAATTTGCAGACAACAACAGCTCGCCGCCGACCGCCTTCCCCTAGATCAGGCTGCCACTGCGCCGCAATTAGCCCTACTCTGCTGTCCAAGTCAATCCAAGCCCTGCCAGAAAGTTTTCCTCCTGCCGATCGCAATGCGCACTGCAGACGTGAACTCCCGCCGCACGATATTTCCCAGCACCTACCACTTCCCTCTATTAAGCTGCGCAGATCGCAAAAGAAATCAGAAGTGACTGTCGCTTGCTTCCAAGATCTGATCGCACCGATTTGTGATATGTGCGATTCTGCCCAGACACACGGCGCGTTCCATTCTTTGTGCAGCTCGTCTGACTCGAAGATCACGCGACCGTCGACAGTGTCAATCAGCCTCGCCATCCAATGCCGGCTCTTAGCCCCCTTCATATATGGACCAATGGTCGACCAGATAAGATGTCTTCCGTCGGAGTTAACAAAAGCACGAGATCCGTCATCTCTCTTTCTTAGGCCCGTCTCGATCACGGCCAAAGCCACACCGATTTTCTCTGCGTCCCAAACAAACCATATACCGTCCTCGTCGACGGCAGCAACACGATTCGGGTTTGCCAAAACTGAGACACAAACAATCTTCTTCGATTGACTCTCCAACGTACAGCGCACATTCCACGTTGACGTCTTCCAAACAAGCACAGTCCCGGAATTATGCCCGGTGATTGCAAAACTCTCGTCAGCACTGATATCGATACAATTTATCCGATCCATTTTTCTTCCATTGTTAATCATGCGCTCAAAGGTGCCGTCTTCCGCCGACCATAAACTTAATCGGCCATCATCGTGTCCTGCGACTACGCGACCTGCATCTGGCATGATGCCAAACGCCCCAAGCTCGTGCAATACTGGAAAAGAACTCTGGCATAGTACTTCTTCTGCACGCGTACCGCTTTCGCGCTGCTCCAAACGCATACCGGCGTTAAACCAATCGGCGCCAAGCAAGAGAACTCTGCCGTCCGCACTGCCAACAATAGCACTCGATTGCCCGGTCCCGCCGCTGAAATCCGCGCTGCAAAGTGCACTAGGTTGACTAAAGAGCCTGCACGTTCGCGCTATCTCCAGCCGGAAGCCGATCGAGTATTCTACTACAAATGTTTCTCTCGCATGCCGATCGTAGCCTCCAACTAGAAGCAAATCTTCAAATTCCGCGCCACAACCTCTGCCTGCACATCGTATCGAACAAAGCTTTGGCAGCTCGACGCGCGGCGACCGGCGATCACCTGTTACTGTATCCCAAATTTCGTACGAAGACGGGCATTCAATCAAAATGATCAGATTAGCCTCATTTTTTGACAGAAACATGAACTTGATTAGAGCTCCACGGTCTTTAGATATGCGCGACTTTAGTATCGCAACTCGTTCTGCGATTTCTTTTCCTTTTTTCCAAAAATATAAACCTCCACTCCGTGTAGAAGCAGCCACAAAGTCACCCGACCCAGAAACAACCGCGTTTTTCACAGGATCATCTACCACACCATCTGCTGAGCGAAGGGGGAATCGAACTTGAAGCACAAAACTGCCGGAATTGTCTCTAGCAGGCTCCCATATACAGAACTTGCGGTCAGTAAAGCCAGCAGCAACAACTTGGCCGTGTTGTGACAATAATAATTGACTTGGTCGGCCATTTAGATCACCAACAAAGCCCTTGCTCGACTCAAAAGCCCTTCCCGTTGCATCGAATGAAATCCTTGACCAGCACACAGCTCCGACGCGATCTACCGAATAAATGATCGGAGATCCGTTCACATCTCTCTGCTGCGCAACAGCTATGAAATCGATTTCACGAGTGTTATCCCTCAAGACAAGCTCGGCGCCCAAGTAGGCAAAGTCATAAACCCTTACCATGCCATCATCAGTCAAAGAGACAAAGTGCATTCCATCTCCGAGAGAAGACACAAAACGAACGCTTGCTCTTCTAATGGCCCCCGTCTTCATCACTCCTTGCTCAAATCTGAGACAGCAACCGCTGAGAGGCTTGAGCCACGCTCCCAGCGCTTCCTCTGAAGCTTCTATAGAAAGGTTTTTTAAAAAAGCCGTATCAGAAGCAGAATCAGAAGGCGGACTTTGTGCTTCGACCGATTGGGCCGTTTGCACCAGAGAGCTGGCAAGTGTGCCGCCTAAATGACATGAAGCATCGTCACTGACAAGCATCACACTTTTCAGAAGCCTTCGAAGAGAATTAGTGTCCGAGTCACACAAGAACCCCGCATCAAGAGCACCAGCAAAATCTCGCAGCACAGCACTGCGACAGTACGAGCATGATCTCCCTCATCGAAGCAGATCGAATTCCCGTACAATTTTTAGCGAAATCCACGAGGTGATCGGGTGCTGCGGAGCAAAAGTGCCGAAGTAAATTGTTCGCCAGGTACTCACGTAGAACCTTATGATCATCAATTGATGACAAAGACTGGTTGAAACAAAACTGACCCCACATCGAAGTATTATCTCCAACTTTTTCGGAGGGAAGCAGAGACTCACACGAAGATAGAAAAAGAGCGTGACCGTCTACAGCGACATGAAAGCAGGTAGAAAACTGACCAGCAGAGGACATCCCGCTAAAGAGACCGCAAAATTCATACTGCAAGTCGTGCAAAACAAGACCTACATTACCACCTGCTCCTTGCCATCGAGCAAGACCGATGTCAACAAAATCAAACGCAATCCGCTCTGCTTCCTCGATGCCCGTGACTTGCCATAATTCAGAGAGAACAGGAAGCGACGCAGTTGGAGACGACTCCGGTAGCATGTGCAGTGAAGCGTAACGCGAGCTCAACGCCTTGTCAAGGAAGTCGCCGTACGCCGCGTTCCATACGCGACAATCTCTTCCATCTCTGTCACTTCGCAGCGCCAAAGGCTTCAATTTGATACGACGAGCCTTTCGTTCATCAAGGGATATGAGGCTTTCTTCCATGGCAGCAAAGAGTCCATGATGGCCGACTGTAAACTCTTGTTCTTCTCCAACAAATTTGTGAGTAAGACCGAGCGATCTCCTCTTGATTCTGGACAAAACTTCATCCGCGTCATGACCAACTTTTCGGAGATCGCGAACCAAACCAGCAAATGTTGCAATGGCCAGTGGAATACCGCAGCTCTGGATAAGAGCCTCTCGGCGGTTACTTACATAAACAGAACTGGCCCGCTTTTCCGCTGAATCCTTAAGCAAGAAGTCGTAAAGGTTTTCAGCTAGGTGCCAGTCCGAGCTCTCGGCGCTTATCAAGTCGTAGGCCCCAACACGAACACGTTCAAACCCCGGGCTCTCGGCTAGTTTCTCAAAACGAGTGGTCATGATTACTACGCTGCCTTGAAAACTAGCAATCTGGGTAAGTTCAGCAGCCCAACTTTTCACACCAATATTGAAACGGGGGTGCCAGACATTGTCGAGCACGAGCATAATCTGGTGCTTTGAGAAATATAGGCGAGCAATCGCAACTGCTGCGCCAATACCAGCGATTTTGGATTCGCGAATTCGCTGCGAGCTCAACGCACCACCGCAATCTTCCACGGCTATTGCAAGCTTTTCCTTCACGACTTCCACCGACGCGTCCTTACCGACCTCAATCCAAATAATAGCTCCTTCATCAAATCGCTTTCGAATCTCAGGGTCAACGCAAAGTAGTTTGCAAGTGCTAGTCTTCCCAACACCACCTTCACCGTCGACAGAAGTTAGAGCGACACAGCGCGTACTTGAGCTGAATTCATGCGCACCTGAATTCTCGGAAGAATGGGACACTGCCTCCTTAAGCCGCGCTAGTTGAACAGCGGCATCCCTAACAAGACTGGTACTGAAAACAGCAGGGTCGGGAAAGCGCGGGCTAAAGGAGTCCGCAAGACGGCTTTTGCTTTCCAAGATGTCAAATCTTTTTTCATTCAGGCCTTGGTCAACCTCAAATTGGCCGTGAAGAACCTCAACTTCGTTTTTAAGACCCGCAAAGTTCTTCAACAACCCGGCCCCCAAGAGATTCGCTCTCACAGCGCCAGTTTTCGCCAGGATAATGCTCACATCCTCAGCTTTCCAAACACGCCTGATTCGTCCCTGAAGCAGATATTGCTCAAGCTGGTTACCATACCTCCAGCAATCCACTAGAATGTCAAAAACCCTGTCGATAAGCTCATCTGTGTCCTGAAACCCGGAGCTCAAAATACTGAACAGCCATCTTACTAGTAACAGCGACGCCTCGCGCAAATCATCCCGCGCCTTCGCCAACTCTGGCCTCCCCTCTTTCTCCAACGTAAACAAGCCGACCACCCTCGCCGACAGAGCGACGAGCGTAAAAACACAGCCGACAATCGACATCCCTCCGAGTAGCTTGGCAAGCCTCTCAACCTCCTCCGCCGTCATCGCGACGCTTGCAATTCCCTGGGCAAAAGTGGCGGTCCAAATTGAAGGCTCCGGCACCGTACCAGCCTTATCCCAAGCCTTCATTACCAGGCCGTCCGTCCGCACATTCTTCTCGGCAGTTCGCGCGCCCTTGGTGCCTGCTAGTACCTCACGCATGGCCCTCACGAGCGGTGAAGACGAGGACGCTGTGGCGGCCATCTCTTCCTTCATGCACACACGCAGAATAGACCATGGAGCGACGCGCAGACGCAACGACATTAGAAAACCATCGCGCTCGTCCGCAGTGTCGGTGATGAGCAAGATCGCCCGCTTAGAGCAGTCTGAGACGCGCACAGCAGGGCCGTCGGCGTGCTCCTCCGCGCAGACGTGCGAATTTACTGCGGACTCGAGGCTCTGGGTGGATGCTCCGCCAGGCAAAGGGACGTCTGTGAGACGACCAAGGGAGAACTTCAGGCCTGGGCGACGGAAGTCGTCGAGGGAAGTCGGCGCGATTCCGGTGGGCATGACGTCGACGAGGCGCAGGTCGGACGAGAGCGAGACGAATACGCGGCGGGGGGAGGAGGGCATGGAGGACGAAGCTTTGTCGACGAGGCGCATGACGGGGAACATAGGCTTGATGAGCGCTGACGACGGTAGTGAGGCCGTCGCGGATGACGTTAGGGAGGCTGGCGCGCATGGCGGTGAGGCGGGTGGCGCAGATACCAGTGGGGCGGCCGGCGCGGATGACGCGGAGGGAGTGGTGGTCAAGGCTGGCAGCGCAGTGGCGCTGGCCGCGACCGGGGCCGGGGCCGGCGCCGGTGCTGCCGCCTGCGGGCGGAGCCTGCTGGCGAAAGGGCGGCGTAACTTTTCGCGGAAGCCCATTGCCGTGAAAGGGTAGATCTACCCGTTCGAGTCTATAGACTCTATAGAGTAGGCAGAGGCTGGGCTCAGGTGGCGCCGCGAGGGGGGACAGGTTTAGTATTAGGTATGACAACTAACAGGTACACTAAGATTATTTTACTAAAATAAGCCTTTTACTGAGTATCATACCGAGTATACTCGGTATGATCGAGTCCATTAATGGAACATACTGTACGCTATACGGAAGTCTGTTCCATACCTACATACGTACAGCAGTACTGTATGCATACCGGACGGAACCGAACGGTACAGTAAATTTTACTCAGTGGACGGAAGAGGACGGATCGGTTCCGTACGGTTTGCATACTGTACGTAGAGGTGTAAATGACGCCTCAGGGCGTCATTAGAGGCGCCATTAAGGGCGTCATTAAGTGCTGGCGCCCCGGGGGGTGGGGCGCCATGGTTTTTATTTTCCCTATCATCCGTGCTGACAGTGCTGTCATACGTGCTGACAGTGCTATCACACGT
>JAULCF010671246.1:0-23623 GCA_032361265.1 Devaleraea mollis | reverse complement strand
ATGAACGTACAACTATGGTCGTTGGCAATGGGGAATTTGAAATTATGATGAGGCAGATTGCTGGCGCTTTAGCCAAGCGTATCGTTAATTACGTAGAAGTTGGAGAAGAAGTTTATTTAAAACATTTAGCAGACTCTATCTATCCAGAAGCACGAGCAATGGTCGCCGCACATATGGCAAAAGGGCATACGGTAGCAATCGTTTCCGCAGCGACCCCTTACCAAGTTGACCCAATTGCAAGAGACTTGAATATTAAGCATGTGATGTGTACTAGGATGGAAGTTAAAAAAGGAAAGTTCACAGGAAATATTATTGAACCCGCTTGTTGGGGCGCAGGAAAAGCCCATGCTGCTAGAGAATTAGTGGACCAATTTGGCTTGAAATTATCGGAAAGTTATTTTTATACAGATAGTGCAGAAGATTTGCCTTTATTAGAAATAGTCGGCAAGCCAAGACCGATGAATCCAGACACTAAATTATCTGCTTTGGCCTTTGAAAACGATTGGCCTGTTTATCGGTTTGATGATGAGGAGCGAACTAGCCCGATGGATATTGCCCGAACGGTCTTAGCTGCGGGTAGTTTATTACCCGCCGTGCTTGGAGGGATAACTGCGGGTACTTTAAGTATGAATTGGAATGAAGGGATTAATACCATGATTGCGAATGTTGGGGATTTAGTCACCAAAGTAGCAGGAACGGAATTAGTGGTCAAAGGGGAAGAAAATTTATGGTCGCATCGCCCAGCCGTCTTTATTCTGAATCACCAGAGTACGATGGATATGTTTATTGCCGCAAAATTAATTCGGAAAAATGTACGAGGAATCGCTAAAAAATAATTGAAAAATATGGAGGAGAAATCCTTATCCAATCTAAAATTCAATTGGGTACTACTTTTATTTTGACCTTTCCAAAATAACATTTTTCCAATATATTGCCCCGATCAATTAGTTCGATGTTTCTCAAAATTACTACCTTTATGATCCACTAAACATCTTGCTTATCCAGACGTTTTATTAATCATGCAAAAAGTAACTTTTAAAGATATTGGAGTGATAGACTACAAAGAAGCCTGGGAATATCAACAGAGCTTATTGGACGAGCTAGTCGCTACCAAAAGGGGGAACAGAGATTTAATCGATTCCGATCCGGCTTTCAAAATTCAAAAACACTATCTCTTGTTTTGTGAGCATAAGCCAGTGTATACGCTGGGAAAGAGTGGATCGCTTGACCATTTATTGCTTTCAGAAAAAAATCTAGACGAAAAAAATATTGACTTTTATAAAATAAACAGGGGAGGGGATATCACCTTTCACGGTGAAGGTCAAATAGTTGCGTACCCTATTTTTGATCTCGATCAGTTTTTTACGGATGTCCACAAATATGTTCGTTTTTTAGAAGAAGCTGTAATCTTGACTTTAAAAGACTACGGATTAAAAGGTATACGAAAAGAAGGGTTTACAGGTGTTTGGTTGGATCAAACAGAGCAATTGCCATTTAGGAAAATCTGCGCAATTGGAGTACATTTAAGCCGTTGGGTAACCATGCATGGCTTAGCATTTAATGTCAATACCGACTTAAAGTATTTTAATTATATTGTACCTTGTGGCATTAATGACGCTGATAAAGCAGTAACCTCTTTAGCTGCCGAATTAGGTTCATCAGTTGATATTAATCATGTAAAAGATAAATTAAAGCATCACTTTCGGGGCCTATTTGGTTTTGATTTTGATAATTGAAAATTTTTGATTTCTATTTTTTATGAAAAAAGATATTCCTCAATTTAAAGTACAAGATTTAGGTATAGCAATAGTTCCTGGAGAAGATGATAAATTCTGGGATGTGTATATCATGAATCTAAGAGAAGAAGATATTTCCAATGTTCTAATTAATTCAAAAGGTTATGGAGAATTGGAAGGAAAGGAAGTAGACACCACGGTTCTTCGTCATTTTTTTGAAAAAATTGGTCCTTTACAAATTGAAAAAATCGAACCAATTCAGACGAGATTTTTCGAAATTACCAATGAGTTTTGGGTCAGTTTTCAATACGGTGGTTATATGTATGACAAAAAGTATGTTTTTGTAAAAGGGTCTATCTCTGAAATTAACTTTACTCTAATTCCATTTATTAATAAAAAGGGGGTTATGATCCGATGAGAACTTTAATTATAGTTTTTCAACTCTTTATATCAGTAGCCACCTTTGCCCAAACTGCAGAGCTCTATTTCCTGAGAAGCATGTTGGCTTATGATAGTGGTGAAGATGCAAAAGCATCGGATCTTATGGGCCAAGCTATAGCCCTAGATTCCCTAAATGGTGAATATTTCTACTATAGAGCATACATGAAATCAGGAATTGGTTCGACTAATCCAAAGGTTAAGCATTTTGAAGATAGTACCTACAATGCTGTTATCGGAGATTTGAATTATGCTAGGATTTTGGAGGGGTACAACAATTTAGATTTTGTCGTTCTCGAAGCTAGACTTCAAATGAGGTTTGGAAAGTTTAAAGCTGCGGAAGCTACCTTAGAAAAAGGCTTCGACCCTAACGCCTCTGATTTCGACCTTGCTAATTTCTACATCATAAAGTGCCAACTAAGGAAAAAATCTAATAACATTGATGCTGCATTAGAAAACCTTGAAAATGCATTCAAACAGGATAGTTCAAGTATTACAATTTTAAATAGTATTGCTTATCAATATATGGAGCTTGGAGAACAAGACATGGCACTAAGCCTAATCAATAAGATTTTAGAAAAATCTCCTAACGATGAGATAGCCTGGCTCAATGTTGCCTTTTATTCCTTAGAAAATGGTTACTACGAAAAAGCTGCAAACCTCTTTACTGAAATCATTGAAAAGGATCCTTCCGTAAGTCTAGCTTACAATAATCGAAGCGAAGCTCTCTATCATTTACAAGACTATGAAAAGGCTTTAACTGATGTAAATAAAGCTATCGAACTAGGTCCTGGTAACTCCTATGCCTTTAAAAATCGAGCATTAATATACCTCGCATTAGATAAAAAAGAGTTAGCATGTGACGATTTAGAGGTTGCTAAAAAATTAAAATACTCCATTAACTTCGATGATAAAGTAATTAATCTATTGATTGATAATTGCTTGAAAACCAACCAAAGAGTCATCATTGACTCAACTAACACTAAAAACTGATCTTTTTTTTTATTCCTACCTTTTTTAAGATTTCCCACGTATTACACTTTTCGGTACACTGTTTGTATTATAAAAAAGGATAATAGGTGCTGCTATAGTTGAATTTTTAACAGCATCTACGCTCAGCCAACGAAAACAGCTTCCTTAGATAATTGAACAAACAGTAATCTCTAAATACGAATCTGATGATAAATGAAAGATCATTTATTTGGCTATTCTCTAGTCTTATTCTAGTAATATTCTCGCTCTCTTCTTGTAAAAGTCCAAAGGTATTTGAATCGGATATGATCCCTGCTCAAAAAATGGCGGAGTTTGTACTCATGAATCCTGAGGAACCTAAGCTCTCTCCTGGTGATAAAATAACAATCAGTATTTGGGGGCATACCGATTTAAGTATTGGTTCTATCAATAGTCCATTTACGAGTGATGAAGCAACCGGACGTTGGGTAATGTTAGATAAACAAGGAGAGGTGAATCTACCTAAAGTGGGACGTGTAAATTTGAAAGGATATAATGTAAAAGAAGCTGGATATTTTCTGGAAGAACTATATACAAAGCATGTTACTGATCCTGTCATCAATGTAAGGATCATCAATCACTTTGTAACTGTTCTTGGAGAAGTAAAGAAACCAGGTAAATATCAATTAGATAATGAAGATCTTTCTTTGGTCGAGTTATTAGGACAGACCGAAGGATATACTAAATACGCAAAATTAAATGATATACAATTAATAAGAGAAGTGAATGGCGAAATGGTAAAGTTTCCTATTGATTTCTCGACCCTTAATTCTCTAAATACTCGAAACGCATCAATTAAACCTGGAGATATAGTTTATATACCTCCAACTAAAAAGAAAGCTTCTGATATCACAATGAGTCGAGTCATTCCAGTTGTTAGTATTATCACTGGAGCTGCTCTTGTTTTATCAGCATTTACAAGATAATGAACCTTATAAAAGAATTTAGATTATTTATTTTACCCGTCTTAAAGGGCTTACCATTAATCGTTACGATGATGGTTTTAGGCTATTTGGGAGCTAACTATGCATTGCAGCATATGACGCCTGTTTATGAAGTTGGTGCAAAAATTAAGCTGGATAATCGAGAGCATGGGGTTAAAGAATATGAACTTTTTGATGAAAAAAAATCAAGCGCTAAGGGAAGTAATTTTCTTACAGAGGTAGAAGTTTTTAAAACAAAATCTCTTCAAAAAAAGGCATTAGAAAAATTAGACTTTGATGTTTCTTATTTTAAAGAATCTGAGGTTCGATCCAAAGAACTATACAAAGCAACTCCTTTTCTAATCGACTACAAAATATTAGATTCCTCTGCTTATGATCAAGATACTTATTTGAAATATGTAGGGAAGGGGAAGTTTAGATTTTATAGCGATAAGACGATGTCTAAATATAAGCATTCTCTAAAATTCAATAAAGCTTATACAGATAGTACTACTGTTTCCTATCGGATAAGAAGAAATAAAGATTTTTTAGATAAAAGTCCAAACAGTCTTCAAGTAGGAGATGAGTTTTCTTTTAGAATTAATAATCGATCAACACTTGTTGATGGCATTGACAACAGCAACTTCTTTTGTATGCCAGTTGATAAGGAGGTTTATATCGTTAAACTTCATTATAAAAATGAGCACCCTCAGAAAGCTGTTGATTTTTTAAATGCTTTATTAGATACCTATATCGAAACGGATGGCGAAAGGAAATCTTTGAAAGTCAATAAAGTACTGGAGTTTATAGAAGGAGAGTTGGACAGCCTTGGAAGAGAAATGACGATTGCTGGTTTAGCATTATCCCAATATCGAAAGAGTAATAATATCATCAATGCTACTCAAGAAACAGAAGCTATATTAAGACAGCTTAATCAGTTTGATGTAAGTAAACTGACCCTAGATCTAAAAGAGATTGAGTTAAATAATGTCTATGACTTTTTGAGATCAGATAAAAATCTAACAGGATTTTCTCCTGACTTTGAAATGGTGAAAGACGATGTTTTTCAAATGACTTTCATGGATTTGAAAAAGATGGAAATTGAAAAATTTAAAACTGCTGAAAAATATCCGGAGTCAAGTGTAGAAATGCAAACGGTTAATCATCAGATTGCGGAGTTGAAAAACTTCATATTCAAAAGTATTGAAAAGAAACTGATAAATATTGAAGAACAACGGTCTGAGATTACCTCTTTTATTGATCGTATTCAAAGAAAATTTGATGCTTATCCTGATAAAGAAAGAAGATTAGCTCAACTAGAGCGTGATTTTACATTAAAAGAAGAGACCTTTAATTATCTCAATAAAAAGAAACTAGAACTGGATATCGAACATTCTGCTAATCATTCTCTTCATCAAGTAGTCGATTATGCCGTGCTTCCTGAAAAAGCTTCTTCCCCAAATACTGCATTGATCAAAGGGGTTGTAGTTTTTGCTTTTTTAGTCATTGCTTTAGTTTTAATTTACCTACTTAACTTCTTTTTCAGAACGGTGAGTTCAGTCTATGAGTTAAAAGATAAATTTGACTATCCAGTAGTAGGTACCGTAAAACGAGACAAAGGGAAATCAAACAATAGAGAAGTTTTACTAAATCTATATTCTAATATCTTAAACATCGGTGCCTTCGAAGGCAATAAGATGATTTCGCTTTCTTCCATATCAGACAATGAGGGAAAGACATTTATTACCAGAGAGTTAGGACACCTATTAGCAGAATATGGCAAGAGAGTACTTTTGATTGACATGAATTTTCAAGATAAGAGTAAAGAAGATTCTTGGATAGATGAAGTATTAAAAAATCCTGAAGATTCATTTTTTAAGTCAGTCATTCAAGTTTTAAAAAATACTACAAGCTTTATATTTCGCCAAATATATTGGACCAGAAAAGTCTTATGGTTTTTACAATCAAAGAGTAAGAGCTTACAAGAACTTATGGTTCAGAATAGTTCAAATAAAAATTTGGATTATGTTTTTTTAGAAGGCGAAAATCAGAAACTAACGACCACCCAACTTTTTTCTCCCAGCACTGCTGGATTCCTTAATGAAATGAAAAATAACTACGATGTAGTACTCATCGATACGGATAACATCTCTCGAAAAGTAGATGCCGCAGCAGCAATGAGTATTAGTGATTTTAATTTTTTCGTTTTTAGAAAAGGAGTATCCAGAGTTCGAAAATTGAAAAGCTGTAATCAGTTTGTCGATTCGTATAATTTAAAAAATATTTACTTGGTATTTAATGGGAACTAAAAAAGATGGAGAAACTAAAACAATATTTCAACTCCTATAAGAAAAGTGGTTTGGTCCTAATCGACCAAGGACTGGTCAGTGCAACTAGCTTTATCACCGGAATCTTATTGACTCGGTTTTTAGGCTTAGAAATATACGGCACCTTCGTCCTTTTATGGATGCTGGTCTTGTTCGGGTTGAGTATAACTCAAGCCTTGATCACCAAACCATTGATGTCTCTAGAACCTAAAATGGAAAGAGAGGCTTCTGATAAATACATGTCTTCTCTACATGGAGTACAACTAGGACTTAGCCTACTGGTGATATTATTATCGATCATCGGCTTGACTATCCTAACTTTAATTGAACCCAATTATCAGATTGATCTCCAAACTCTAGTAAGCTTATCCGTGGCAACAGGGTTAATTGTTACTTATGATTATTATCGAAAATACTTTTTTCTAAAAGGAGATATAATTTCGCCTTTGATTACTGATGCCATCTTGACGTTTACACAAATTGGAGGAGTGATAGGTCTTTACTTTTTAGGCTACTTGAGTATTCCTAATTTCCTTTGTTTGGTTTGTTGTAATTATACCCTTGTTTGCTTGATAGGGTTTTATAAAAATGTAAAACCAAATTTTAATAAAGAAAGAACAACACTGCTTATTCAAAAACACTATGACTTTTCCAAATGGTTATTAGGAACGGTAATGACACAATGGCTAAGTGGAAATTTTTTCATCCTTTGTGCAGGAGGTATTTTAGGAGTAGCAGTAGTAGGAGCGATAAGAATTGCGCAAAACGTTATTGGTCTAACCCATGTAATATTTCTAGCAATGGAAAATGTTGTTCCAATCCATGCTGCAAAAGCATTTAAAAATGGAGGAGAAAAGAGGCTTTTCGGGTTTCTTAAAAATATAAGTCTGCGTATTGGATGGTTTGTCATGTCTATTCTAATTCTAGTGTCTATTTTTTCACCTAGCATTCTAGCTCTATTGTATGGAGAAGAATTCGCAGCACATAGTTACATTCTAATTGGCTTTTGTATTATTTATTTATTGGTCTACATCGGCTATCCACTAAGGTTTGCTTTGAGGACTTTAGAGATGACCAAACCAATTTTTATTGCCTATGTTTTTGGTGCAATCTTTAGCGTCATTGCAGCAGCTCCAATGTTAAATCATTGGGGGGTTTACGGTTTATTAGCAGGACTATTTATTACTCAGTTAATCACTCAACTGGTCTATATTTTTTCACTTTGGAAAATTAAAAAATACTATGAGAATCATTCATTTGGTACTAGGTAAAGCGAATCCGGATCGTATGAACGGAGTAAACAAGTTGGTTTACGAAATGGTAAGTACCTTACACGAAATGGGGCGTGACGTTAGACTATGGGGGATTACGAATAGTCCAGAGCACAACTATCCAGAGCGAAATTTCAAGACAGAATTATTTCAAATGACGTCTAATAAATTTGGAATTGATTCTAATCTAAAAAAGACGATCGTTCGATTACCTAAAGATACCGTCTTTCATTTTCATGGTAGTTTTATTCCTGAGTTTTATCATATTGGAAAGTTATTAACTGCCCAAAATATACCTTATGTATACACACCACACGGAGCTTTAGCTCCAGCAGCATTAAGACGTAGCGGCTGGAAAAAGAAAATTTATTTTAGATTTTTTGAAAAGCAATTATTAAAAAATGCAGCCTGCATGATCGCTACTGGAAAATCAGTTTATGATAATGTAGATAATTTAATGACTGTACAACGAAAGGTATTGATTCCTAACGGACAGCCTTTAATTGAAAAATATCCAATAGATAAGAAGTCGGACCAAATGGTATTTGGATTTTGTGGTCGGATTGCTCTTGAACATAAAGGCCTTGATCTTTTATTAGAAGGATACAAACTATTTAAAGACAGAGGTGGAAAAGCAGCCTTACACCTCATCGGCGATGGAGATGAAATGCCAAAGTTCAAAGCCATAGCAAAAGACTTAGGCGTTTTGGATGATCTTACTTTGTATGGTGCTCAGTTTGGAGAAGACAAATTTAAAATAATTTCCACCTTTGATGTATTCGTTCATACTTCTAGAATGGAAGGTTTTCCAGCAGCAGTTTTAGAAGCTGCAGCAACAGGAATTCCAGTTTTGATTAGTCGACATACTAACGTTTGGGATTACATCTCACGCTTTGATTGTGGATTGCTTATAGACCCGAATACTTCAGATAATATCGCTAATGAATTATTGAATTTTGAAAAATTATATAAAACGGAGCGATTAAGAATCATGGGAGAGAATGGCAAAAAAATGATTACTGAATTTTTTGATTGGGAAGCAATTTGTATCCAATTATGTAAAGAATACAGAAAAGCCGTAGGTGTAAAACAAAACGTACTACATGTTTTAACTGATGCTTAAAAAGCTACCTACTGTTCTTCCAATTGAATACACTTTTCCTTAACAACCTAAATTAAAAAATAACACCCTCGTTAATTGTCAGTTATAAAAAAAGATAAAACAGAATATCGACTCTTTATATTCTTGGTCATTTTTATGGCGATGAGGATTGCTACCTATTATGCATTGTTTCCTGAAAATATTGGATTAACTAGAGCGATAAAAATAGGAGGGAGGTTTATATTGACAGGTGTAGCTTGGTATATGTTACTTCAGTTTCAAGAAAAATGGAAGCATGTAGGCATAAGGTATGTAATGATGATACCATTAGTGTTTTACAGCCTTTATTTATTTGCTGGATTATTGTCTATTACCTGGTCTACTAATGCTGGGTTTTCGATGCTTCAACTCTCCATGACCTTTGAAACCTTTGTGTTTAGTATGGTCTTTTATCGCGTTTTGATTTTTTATGATAGTGTATACGATAGAAAAATACCAGTCATTGCAGCTTTACTAAGTCGTGCCGTTTTTATCCATTCTATATGGTTCGTGCTAGGAGCTATTTTCGACCCTGATTTTTATTTTCGAACAACTCACGGAGGAACAGTTGCCAGACTTGGTGGATTGATTATCAATCCTAATGAGTTAGGTTTATTAGCTAATATTGGAATTGGTGCAGCCTACATTGAAATACTCAACGGAAAGAATAAAAAATTTCAATCGCTCAACATTCTACTAACCGTCGTCATGTTGCTGATGACTCAATCAAGAGGATCATTGTTTTGTTTTATGTTTATCAGCAGCATTTATTTGGTTTTAACAGAAAGCTATACAATAAAGATTGGAGCAGTCGTAGTGGCTATTCTAGTCGTTCCAATTCTAATCCAAAAAATAGTACTCAAAGATGGTAATTTCGAAGAGGTAGCTAGCTTTACTGGACGGAAAGAGTTTTGGGAAGATCTAGTAAATGAAGGGTTTCCAGAGCATCCAATCATCGGGAGAGGGTTTATGAGTATTGCCGAAAATACCTGGTATAACAAGTACCAAAGTACTCATTCTTATGCTGCATCCATGTGCCACAATACCTATGTCGAAGTGATTACCAATCTAGGATTAATGGGTGTTTTTATCTGCGGAATGCAAGTGTTATGGACAATTGTGGCCATTATTATCAGTAAAAATAAGATTCTCAGATTAATGGCACTTTTTATGTTATTTACTCTATTGATAAACTCAATAACAGAGTTTGGAATTTTTGGACATAATAACTATGCGATTATGTTCTATCATTTTGTCTTTTTATTTTTTACCATACAAGGGTTTAAAAAAGAAGATATTCTGACTTCACCTATAAACACAGCGTGATGACCCAAAGGCAAACATTTATAAACTACTTTTTTGATCAAGTATTAGGAGAGAATTATGTACTCTTAAAATTCTCTGATGAGTCAATTGCTAGTCTAGATCAACATACCGATCTCGATATTTTGATTGACGAGCAATCATTAAAGACTATTCTTCCTATTATAAAAAATGATCCTTCTGTTCTAAAAGTTAAACAAGAATCCAAAAGCTCAATGGTTCAATTGTTTATCTTTTTTAAAGACAACAGTTTTTTACAATTAGATTTTCTTTTTGGTTTCTACCGTAAAACAGTAGAATACTTAAATAGAGATGAAGTGATGGAGCTTGCTCATCTCAATCGAGAGAAGATCAGAGTTTGTGCAGATCATCACTTATTAGAACATGTTTTCTTATTTCAGAACCTAAATGGAGCAGCCGTTCCTGAAAAGTATATTACTTATTTTAAAAATCTTCCACCAGCTCAATATCTTAAGATTTTAGACTACTTAAATAATAAGTATAAAATAAGTTATAAATCTATTGAAGATCTAGGTGCTTTTAATAAGGATAATCTTAAAAAAATTCAAACGACTTTATCTAATCAAAGAGAAAATTCAGGTTTAAACCATCTGAAAAATATAACAAAATATTGGGGAGATATCATTAAGTCGATAGGAAATAAAAGAGGATTTACAATCACTTTTAGTGGTGTAGACGGAGCAGGAAAAAGTACAATCATTGCAGAGATAAAGCAAATTTTAGAATATAAATTTAGAAGGAATGTCGTCGTTTTACGACATCGACCATCGATCCTTCCAATCTTGAGTGCATATAAACATGGTAAAGAAAAGGCTGAAAAAATTGCCGCAGATACACTACCTCGTACTGGAAATAATAAAAGTAAACTAGCTTCATCGATTCGATTTGCTTATTACTATGTCGATTATCTTCTTGGACAGTTTTATGTAAAAGCAAAATATCATTGGAGAGGTTACGCAGTTTTATATGATCGTTACTATTTTGATTTTATCATTGATGGAAAAAGATCTAATATCAACTTGCCAGGAGGTATTCCTAAGTTTTTCTATCGGTTTATATACAAACCACCTTTGAATCTTTTCTTATACGCTGATCCTCAAACTATTCTTAAAAGAAAGCAAGAGCTTCCAAGTAATAGTATTGTAGAATTGACAAAGAACTATAAATCATTGTTTCAGGATCTTTCCGAAAATCAGACAACGGACAAAAGATATATTGCACTGGAAAATATTGATAAAGAAAAGACACTAAAAACGATCATCGATCACTACGTTGAAATGATATGATAAGAGGCTTGATTTTTAAAATATTAAAGAAAAAGAACCCTGATTTTGAGTTAGACCCTAAAGTTACTTCTTCCGTTTTAGTTAGTCTGTCCTGGCAAAA
This sequence comes from Devaleraea mollis, assembly GCA_032361265.1. Lineage (NCBI taxonomy): Eukaryota > Rhodophyta > Florideophyceae > Palmariales > Palmariaceae > Devaleraea > Devaleraea mollis. The sequence goes on along the minus strand of JAULCF010671246.1, from coordinate 12,046 downwards.
AGCTTGGTGTCTAATAAGATCTTTTCGAGTCTTACTATACGGGAAAATACCAAATTGGTTATTCATTGGTCGAGGGGTACAATTTTTTAATACATCCAATATTCGTTTTGGAAAAATGGTGCAATTAGAAGATTATGTTTATCTAAATGCTTTAGGTTCACAGCCTTTAACATTAGGGAACAATGTAAAAATTGGTGCATATAGTCGAATCATTATCTCCACTTCATTTAATGATATCGGTAACTATATTTCTATTGGTGATAATGTTGGCCTTGGTGAATTTGCTTACTTAGGAGGAGCAGGTGGCTTAGAGATTGGGGCAGATTGTATCATTGGTCAATACCTGAGTTGTCATCCTGAAAACCATCATTTTGAAGATCATTCAAAATTGATTCGTCATCAAGGAGTAAGTAGAAAAGGGATTAAAATAGGAAGTAATTGTTGGATAGGAGCAAAAGTAACAGTCTTAGATGGAGTAAGTATTGGTGCTAATTCTGTGATTGCAGCAGGAGCCGTAGTGACCAAGAGTGTTCCAGCAAATTCAGTGGTTGGAGGTGTTCCAGCTAGAGTGATTAAAACTATTGTGAAAACTAAAGAAAAAGAGTTAGCCCATGTATGATGAACCTACTATTTTAGTAACAGCTTATGCTGTCAATCCTTACAAAGGGTCTGAAGATGGAATGGGATGGAATATGATTTTACAAATCGCAAGATTTCAAAAAGTCATTGCAATAACCAGAGAGAATAATCAAGCAGCTATCGAAAGATACATCTACGAAAATAAAGTTCGGGAAGCTAAAAATATCCAGTTCGAATATTTTGATACACCATACTACATGAGGTTTTGGAAAAAAGGTGGGAGAGGAGCTTTGCTTTATTTTTACCTATGGCAGTATAGTGTTGCCAATTGGGTGAAATCAAAAAACTGGAACTACGACATTGTTCATAATTTGAATTTTCATAATGATTGGACTCCTTCTTTCTTATGGAAGACAGGGAAACCTTTTGTTTGGGGACCAATAGGTCATCACCCAGAAATACCAAAGCAATTTTTACAACCTTATGGTTTCAAATCTAAATTAAGAGAAGGTATCCGATGGATGGCTAAAAATTTATTTTGGAATTTTGATCCATTTCTGAAAAAGACAAAAAATAAAGCACGACATATCTTTGCAATGAATAGTACTGTTGCAAAAACATTAAAAATTCCGGAATCAAAAGTATCGATTGTTCCCTCTGTAGCTTCTGAAGTTGTAGAGTATACTGAAAAATTATCCAAAGATAGTTTCAATATTTTATCTGTCGGAAGATTCGTTCCACTAAAAGGATTTGATATTACGATTAACGCTTTTGCTGCATTTTACAATCAATTAGATGAGCTTGAAAAACCATTTGTCAAATTAACTTTGGTAGGTCGTGGATCTTCAGAGGACTACTTAAAGAAATTGATTGATGAAAAAAATCTATACGACGCTGTTCATATTATTCCATGGATTGAAAGGGATAAACTAGCAATGATCTATAAAGCTTCAGATGTATTTTTGTTTCCTTCCCATGAAGGAGCAGGAATGGTCGTTTCAGAAGCGATGTCTTATGGTTTACCTGTCCTTTGTTTTGATAATTGTGGACCTGGTGAATTTATAGACAAAACGAGCGGATTGTCAATTCCTTATCAAGATTACGAAACAACGATAAACTACTTTAAAGAAGATTTATTAAGACTTTATCGGGACAAAAACACCCTCGATCGTTTGTCTTCAGGTGCTAGACGTCGTCATGGCAATCGGTTTACCTGGGATGCTAAAGGGGAAATGTTTAGAAACGTTTATGAGTCTATTTTATTGAAAAAAGGAAACCCAGTAGGCAATGAAAACACAAAAAAAGATTACGTTTATTCATCTTCTAAATGATTATAGTGGAAGCCCTTTAGTTTTATCGAATGTAGTTAGAGGTATTCAAAAATACGGATACCAATGTAGAGTGATTACCTCTTCAAATTCCGAAGGATTTCTATCCAATATAGAAGGCGTTTCTTATAGCCTTTTTCACTATCAGTTTCATGAAAACAAATTGATTCGATTGGTGCTTTTCTTTTATACTCAACTCATTATGTTTTTTAAAATCTTGAACATAAAAGAAAAAGATTCAATTATCTATATCAATACCCTTTTACCTTTCGGTGCTGCTTTAGCTGGCAAATTAAGTGGTAAAAAAGTGATTTACCATATACACGAGACTTCTCTTAAACCATTAATATTAAAACGGTTTTTAAAATGGATGGCAAGAATGACTTCTTCCTATTCTATCTACGTGTCTGATCATCTTCGAAAGACAGAGCAATTAAAAAACATAAAAGGGATGACTATTCATAACGCCCTTTCTGACCTTTTTAAAGATACCGCCTTGCCTTATAAGGATAATGATTCTAAAAATAAAGAAGATTTTACAGTGTTGATGCTTTGTTCTTTAAAAGCCTACAAAGGAGTGAATGAATTTGTCAAATTATCAGAAATGTTACCTAAGATTCAATTCAATATGGTTATTAATTCTGATCAAAATGCAATTGATAAATATTTTAAAAGTGTAACTTTACCTAAGAATTTAAAAATTTATTCTAGCCAAAAAAACGTTCATCCTTTTTATCAAAAGTCTCATCTTGTATTGAATCTATCTCATCCCGAGCAATGGATCGAAACCTTCGGTATGACTATCCTTGAAGGAATGCATTATGGATTACCTTGTATTGCTCCACCGGTAGGAGGCCCAACCGAGATTATTGAAAATGCTGTGAATGGCTATCTTATCGATCAACGAAATTTAGAAGAAATAGCGAATACAATCCTGGAGCTATCCAGTAATAAAACGTTGTATAATTCCTTTTCAAAAAATGCGTCCAAAAGGTCTCATGAATTTAATTTTGATTCTAAAATAAAAGAAATCAAAGAAGTCCTATCTTTGATTTAAATATCAGACATTACATATCTATTTTTTAACTGTTTAGAATTGAACTCTTCATTTTATGTTTTGAAGACAGTCTTCTCTATGTGAACTACTTAAGTAGGGCAAGTAAACTAATTGCCTAATACTTCACACCCATTCGTATTTCAATTATTAATAATGTAAAAAAAAAATGTGTCACAAATTTCACATTTTCTTAAGACTTGGCATTTGTTTTGTATCTAGTCCAGTAGATTTAAATGAGAATTTTCATTGAATCCCCCCACCTAATTAAATTTTCTCTATTGATCTAAGGTCAATCCCAAAAAGTATAATTACTCAAAGTTAATTTTAAGCAACCAACTTTTATTACTCCCCCCAGGACTAATAAATACGAAATGAAGCAAATTGACAAATCTACTTTAGGGATTATCGGAACAGTAGGAGTACCTGCAAAATACGGAGGTTTCGAAACACTTGTTCATCATCTAGTTTTAAACTTAAATACCCAATTCGATATCACAGTCTACAATAGTAAGACTGCATACACTGAGGAAGAAAGACAAGAAGAGTGGGAGGGTGCGAAATTAGTTTATCTACCATTAAAAGCGAATGGTTTCCAAAGTATTTTTTACGATTTATTCTCTATGTTACACGCTGTAAGAAGATGTGATTTTCTACTTGTCTTAGGTGTTTCAGCAGGTTTGTTTTTTCCTTTCTTTAAACTTTTTAGTAAGAAAAAAATTATAGTAAATATTGATGGATTAGAATGGAGACGACCAAAATGGAATTGGTTTGCAAGAAATTTTCTATTGATAAGTGAAATGGTAGCCTGCCGATTTGCAGATAAAATTGTAACGGATAATCGGATACTAAAAGAGTATGTAAAGATAAGATATAATAAAATTAGCGAGTTGATAGAATACGGTGCCGATCATACCCAGAAGCAAATTATTCGTAAAAATGATACTGAAAAATATCCTTTTATTAATGAAAAATATGCATTCAAAGTAGCAAGAATAGAACCTGAAAACAACATCGGTCTTATTTTAAAAGCTTTTTCTAAAAAGAAAGATATGCCGTTTGTACTTGTGGGAAATTGGAATGCAAGTAGTTACGGTCGAAAGCTAAGAGCAGAATTTAATAATATTGAAAACCTATTTTTATTAGATCCAATTTATGAAACATCAGAGCTAGATGTACTTAGATCAAACGCATATATCTATATACATGGACATAGCGCAGGAGGTACAAACCCTTCTTTGGTAGAGGCTATGTATTTAAAGATTCCTATAATTTCTATTGACGTAGTTTTCAATAGAGTGACTACAAATAATCAGGCAATTTATTTTGAAGAGACGGAAGATCTTTTAGGGATTCTTTACAATCTTGAAAAATATCCTCTGATAACAATAGCTCAAAATCTAAAAGATATAGCTGACAAACAATACACTTGGAAAAATATTTCTAATAGATACGGAAAAGCAATTGATCCACTTTTTATGGATCCCGTAAACAACGAATTAAGAATCGCTTCTTTAAAAAAGCATCCCGTAACTATATTGAAAAAAGAATTACAAGCTATTTAGTATACTCGGTTTCTTCCTTATAAACACACAAATTCAACTACACTCAAAGCAATGTGATTTGGTATTTTAATTTAACCAAACCGCTCGTTTTGAGGATATGCCGATAGGTTTTTAGACGATCTTCTCTTAGACTAAAATCGTATCGGTATGCACACATTACTTGTTTTAATTTTATCCCAAGCAAATTTTCATATTTACAGCACCTATAAATTGTAAACAATTTAATAATTAATAGGATGCTCCCTTATACAAAATAAGGTTGAACATAATTTTTATGTGGTTATAAAAATTATTCAATCATACATTATTGTGGTTTTAGTGTAAATGTATATTTATGAAAAATTATTTGCTATTATTATTAAGCGTATTCGTAATTTCGCTTAACGCCCAAGAGGTCTCAACTATTGCAGGAACAGGAGAAATCGGAGCTGCCGATGGTCCCGCTGCTGATGCATCATTTAATAATCCTCATGGCATCGCTACAGATGACCAAGGGACGATTTATGTTGCCGAAAGATATGGTCATACCATTAGAAAAATTACCGCTTCAGGTATTGTTACTACACTCGCAGGTTCTGGAACTCCAGGAAATGAAGATGGTACAGGAACGGCTGCTTCCTTCAATGAACCTTGGGGGATTTGCGTAGGACCTGATGGTAACATCTACGTCGCAGATACCAAAAATAATCTAATTAGAAAAGTTACACCATCAGGCGAAGTTTCCACTTATGCTGGAAATGGTGCCTATGGAATTTCTGATGGTCCAGCACTTTCCGCTAGTTTCGGAAATCCAACAGGTATAGAAATGGATAGCGATGGCAACCTTTATATCGCAGATCATACCACTCACATCATTAGAAAGATTACCGCAGATGGTACTGTTTCCAGATTAGCTGGATCTCCATATTGCTTTGGTTTGGTTGATGGTGAATTAGGAAATGCTTTATTCAACAGACCTTACGGTTTGACTTTGGATTTAGCTGGAAATATAATCGTAGCCGATGAGTGGAATCATGCAATTCGTTCTGTAAATGCAGACGGAGATGTAACAACCATTGCTGGAAATGGTGTTCAAGGACACGTTGATGGCTCAGGACCTTTTTCAGAGTTTTACTATCCTTGGGATGTATCAGTAGATAATGCTGGAAATATATTCCTGATGGATGGATACAATCATGTCGTTAGAAAATTAGTTCCAAACGGAAATTCTCCAACTACTTATGGTGCTTTAACTGTTGCCGGTACTTCTGAAGAAACGGGTTGGATGGATGGTTATGGAACAGAGGCTGCATTTAATGGAGCAGCAAGTATTCATTACTCTAAATCTACTGGAGAAATATTTATTGCGGATACCTATAACAATAAGATTCGAAAAATTATTGACCATAATGAAACGTCAGTTTTATTAGAGATGGGAACTAATGATCAAGGTGTAATTTGCGCAGGAGAGACTTTCAAAGCATCCGCTTATCCCGCTAACTTTGATACCTACATTTTCTTTATCAATGGGAATATCGTTCAAAGTGGATCTAGCGAAGGTTTTGAAACCGAAAATATGACTGCGGGTACCCACTCGATTATGGTTCATGCAGTGAATCCTCAAGGGTCGTATATTTCTAATGAATTTCAATTTACGGTTTTGGATGCTCCAACTCCAGTGATTGAAACAAATGGAGAACTGCCAATGCCAGAAGGATCTTCTGTAGTATTGTCAACAGAAGGTGGGATTTCATGTGTTTGGTCAAACGAAGCAACGACAGAATCTGTGATCATTGATTCTCCAGAAGTGATTACGGTAGATGTTTTATATGACAACGGTTGTGTAGGAATTTCGGAACCAGTAAATGTTCAGCAGTTTTGTAGTGTCGGATCTCCAGTCATTGAATTTGCGGATAATAATCAGAACTCTGATTGTTTTGTAAACTCAACAATGTTAGAGACTGGATTCGAAGGAACAGATATCCAATGGTTAAAAGATGGTACTCCGATTTCTGGTGCTAATAGTAATACTTATGAAGCAACGGAGTCAGGTGTTTATCAAATAATAGGAACAACCTACGAACAGCAGTTATATTCTAATGTGTTAAATGTGACTATTAGTCCGGCAATGATTATTGATTTCCGAGCTACAAGAACTACCATTTTTGCTAATAATCCTAAAGTTAAATTTAAGCCTAGTGTAACAGGGAATTCCAATTCATATACTTACAGTTGGAATTTCGGAGATTTCAGCTCAGGAGATGACAATTTTTCTGATGAAGAAAAACCATGGCATGAATACTCCGGAGTTGGTGTTTATAATGTTACCCTTACGGTAGTGAATGTTTTAACAGGCTGTTCTCAAACTTTGTACAAGCCGGATATGATTATTTATGGTCCTGGGCTTCAGGAGGAAGATGACGAAAAAGGTTTAGAAGAAGCGGTGATTTATGTACCCAATGCTTTCTCTCCAAATGGAGATGGAGAAAATGATGTACTCTATGTAAGAGGAGAAGAAATAGCTAGTTTAACTTTTCAGGTCTTTAATCAAAAAGGTAAAATGATTTTTGAATCTGATAACCAATCTATAGGTTGGGATGGAAAAGCCAAAGGTTTAGCTGCTGCGAATGAAACGTATAACTATATTTTGAAAGCGAATATGAATAATGGAAGTAAAGAGGCGAGGTCAGGAAAAGTATTTGTGATTCGATAAAAATTGTTTCTGAAGGCTACATGCTTAAAAACCATGTAGCCTTTATAAACAAACATATATTATTATGAAAAAGATTATTTTATCATCCATATTAGTTTTTGCTTGCCTTTTGTCAAGAGGTCAAGAGAGCTTGATGTCACAACCATTTCAAAGTGGATTATTAATGAATCCAGCTTTGATAGGCAATTCTGATATTCCAATAAGAATAGGTGGCGTCTACAGAACTCAATGGAAAGTAGAAGATAATCCTTATGAAAACTACAGTTTGTTTTTTGAAGCTCGACATAAAGAATTTAAATACGGATTGATTTTAAATCAAAATAAAACAGGAGATGTTGGATTTAAAAAGACAAGTATTTTATTAGCTTCAGGTTTAAGTAAAAAACTGGGAAGAGGAAATAACAAAATTTCTTTTGGAACACAACTCGGTGTTTACCAAATGAATATTGATTATGTAAAACTTCAGTTTGATAATCAGTATAATCCTGAAATTGGTTATGATGGAAGTTTAGAAACTGGTGAAGACTTCGAAGTTTTAAATTTAATTCAGCCAGATATTAATATTGGACTGCTTGCAGATTTTGAACATAACAGAAGTTTAAAAATTGATGGCCAAATAGGTTTTTCCGTTTTGCATATCAATACTCCAGGAACTACTTTTAATAGGGAAGAGGTTATCCTTCCTATGAATATGATATTTTTTGCAAAAGCTTTCTTTCATATCAATCCTACTTGGGGCTTGGAACCTTTCTTTATTCAATCTAATCATGATTTGGAAAGAGAATCAAAAGTAGGGTTAAATTTAGGATTTCAGATGATGGATAATAAGTATCTGAAATTTGGAATCGCCAATGATCTAAGAGGTGTTTTTAGCTTTATCTCTCAAATTGATATTCAGAAGTTTTCAATTGGAATGAGCATAGATGCTAATATCTCTAAACTTAATCAATCAACAGCCAATAACAATACCTTTGAGTTATCAATGATCTACAATATTCCTAAAAAACGTCAATTCACAAAATCTCATTCTAAGCAAATATTAAAATAAACTCCAGCACTAAATATCTACTGCCTTAGAGCAGACATATCAACCGGCATTTTCTACACTTTCCTGCCGAAAACCTACCAATTCTATAAATCGGAACCAAATTTCATTATTTGGTACTATACTTGAATTACTCTTTATGTTAATCTGTATTCGAATATCTATATTCTAAATACCAGATTATCCAAAACAAAGCGATTTTACGAAAAAGAGAAGGCACCCCAACTTTTGAATTTTAACCTTTTATGGTCATTTATTTTCTACTCCCTTATGTTAGAAAATGTAAACTCCACTAATCTTTTTGAGTAAAACACAAGCGTGAATGAGAGTTTTTAATATTTTAGTTTTTTTATTCCTATCCACTTTCCTGGCAGGCCAACAAGTATTGACTATTGCTGGTATGATTGAGATTGTCGGAGCTACAGATGGCTTAGCCCTAGAGTCTACATTCAATAATCCTCATGGTATTGCTATGGATGATGACGGAAATGCTTATGTCTGTGATCGATTTGGTCATAAGATTCGAAAATTTTCTCAAGATGGTACAGTCGTCACATTAGCCGGTTCTGGTGTGATTGGAGAAGCTGATGGAAATGGCACAAGCGCTACCTTTAATGAGCCTTGGGGTATTTGTGTTGGAAATGATGGAAATATCTACGTTGCCGATACCCGTAATAATTTAATTAGGAAAATCACTCCAGATGGAGATGTTACCACTTTTGCTGGCTCGGGAAGTTTCGGTGCAGCAAATGGTCAAGGGACTAGTGCAAGTTTTGGAAATCCTACAGGCCTAGAAATGGATGCAGACGGAAACCTATACATAGCAGATCACCTTACTCATGTTGTCAGAAAAATATCGCCAACTGGTTTTGTATCGACTATCGCAGGTGTTGGCGGATCACCGGGTTATGTTGATGGTAATGGAAGTAATGCACTATTCAATCGTCCTTATGGCCTTCACATTGATGCTAATGGAGATATAATATTAGCGGATGAGTGGAATCATAGAATTAGACGAATCACACCTTTTGGAGAAGTTACCACAATTGCTGGTAATGGAACAATTGGTCATGAAGATGGTATTCCGGAGACTTCAGAGTTTAATTATCCTTGGGATGTTACGACTGATGACGAAGGAAATATTTTTGTTGCAGATGGTTATAATCAAGTGATTCGAAAGTTGATCCCCTCCGGTTCTATTCCTGAATCTTACGAAGTGACTACTTATGTGGGGTCTTCTCAAGAGTCTGGTGGAGTGGATGGTTTTGGTACTAATGCTACTTTTAATGCTGCGACGAGTATTCACTACTGGCCACAAACCGGAGAGATATATGTCGCCGATGCATATAACAATTTACTTAGAAAGATCATCGATCTAAGTAGACCTATTTTAGAATTAGAAATGGTTAACCTACAAGGTGGTAATGGTGGTAATCCTGATGATAATTTTTTCTGTAAAGGAATGCTAGTAGATTTTGATGCTTCTCCAGATACCTTACTTAACTACGCTTTTTATGTCAATGAGGAGTTAGTACAAAGTGGACCTTCTACTCTGTATTCTACCAACGAATTACCGGTTGGTGAAGTAGTCGTAAAAGTGATTGCTAATGACGATTTAGGAACTATTAATTCTAATGAAATAGCCATAACTGTTGAAGAGAGTTTAATTCAGGATTTTACAGCAGACTTATTATTATTAAACGAAACTGATGAAATTACGAATTTCGAAGCTCAGTTAAGTAACACTGTTGGAGTATCTTATTATTGGAACTTTGGAGATACATTGGCAGGAGACAATTCTTTTTCAGATTTAGAAATGCCTACTCATCAATATACTCAGGGTGGTTTTTATACTGTAGAGCTAATTGTAGAAAACGATGCAGGTTGTATTGATACGCTTCGTAAAGATGATTACATATTTTACGAAAGACCCGAAGTAGAACCTATCGTATTTGTTCCCAATGCTTTTACTCCAAATGGTGATGGAAATAATGACGTTTTGTATGTCAGAGGTGAAGAGATCGCAGAGGTAGAATTTTATGTTTACAATCAATGGGGAGAACTAGTTTTTGAAACTAATAGTTTATCAGAAGGCTGGGATGGCGTTTATAAAGGAAAACCAGCTTCTAATTGTTCTTATACTTATCTGGTCAAAGTTGAAACGATCTTTGGAGATAAAGCAGTATTGTCCGGTCATGTTTCAATTATTAGATAAACACAAATAAACTACTATGAGAACTTTTTATATAACATTAGTTTGTCTCTTCTTTCTGAATATACTTAATGCTCAAGATGGGCATTATACCCAATATTCTCAGAACCCATTATACCTAAATCCTGCATTAGTAGGAGGGAAGACAGGTGACATTCGAGTCGGTGGAATCTACCGATCTCAATGGCAATCGGTAAAAGCTCCTTATACGAACTATGGTGTTTTTAGTGATTTAAAATTGAAAAGATTTGCCTTAGGTTTATTGATCAATCAAAATAAAGCTGGTGATACTGGATATAAAAAATCTAATGTACTATTCGCTTTAGGATATCGAAAACCACTTGGTGAAGGAAATAATAGTCTTGCAATCGGTGCTCAAATAGGAATGTACCAAATAGGAATAGATCCTACAAAATTAACCTTCGATAATCAATATAATCCTGAGATTGGTTTTGATGAAACTATATTATCTGGAGAAGATTTTATTGATGGTAATATGAAAATGACAGATGTAAATGTCGGTCTTACTTATGATTTTGAACTACAATCTAATCGACCTACTCAAGGTAAAATAGGTTTGGCGTTTTATCATGTCAATGAGCCAGAAGTTACATCTATGACTGGAGAGGTAATGAATATGTCTAGAAAAATTATTGCTCATGGAGCTTTAAATTTTCAAGTCAATGAGACGATTGGAGTAGAACCGATGGTGATGTATTCCAAACAAAGTTCAGCTAGCGAAATCCTAGGAGGTATCAATATAGGTTTCAATCATAGTGATACATCAGGTTTTAAATTAGGAGTTGGAACTCGTCTAAAAGATGCAATTCTTTTTACGGCACAATTTAATATGAAAAAAGTTACCCTAGGTTTAGGCTTTGATTATAACATCTCGAAACTTAGACAAGCTGGTAATTTTAATAATGCAATGGAGATTTCTATGATTTATAGAATACCTGTAAAATTGCCTTCCATAAAGAAACCATTGGATACAGATAAAGACGGAATTTGGGATAAGAATGATGACTGTCCTGAGGTGCCAGGGATTAAAAAACTGAATGGTATTTTTATAGTATAATTACTTAATCAACAGTAATGTGTATGGGGTGGGCTAGTTTAGGGTATACGTAAAATGAAGTACGGTCGTAAGGTAGGGGAGGTAATTTCCCAAACGCTACGACCGCACATAAAATAGTATTCAAATACTATTTCTATTCAAAATCCGTATCTGAAGTACCTTCATTTACTTTTATTTCTGAAACTTTAAATTCAAAACTCTGAGGACCTACGGTCTGCGCCATGGTAAATGGGAACTGTATTCCTGATACCTCTTTGTAGTCTAAGTAGTTTATAATACTAGTGATGCTCTGTCCGCCCATTTCAGCTGTGGTAGCTTCTTGCACTTTCAACCCAGTTTCAACATCATAGAAAGCTGTTTTCTCTTCGGATATTTTCAGTTTGTAGGCCTTTTTGCCGTCAATACTTTCTGTGCCTTCCAAAGTAATATCAGTGTTGAGGTAATTCAGTTCTGGAAAAGGAGCAGATTCACCTTTTACTTTTTCTATTTCATC
>JAULCF010671135.1:0-10356 GCA_032361265.1 Devaleraea mollis | reverse complement strand
ACAGCGTCGCTGGCAGCGAGGGCATCGGTTCGATACACGAAGCCGACGTCGGCCTCGCCGAGCGCCACCTTGGCCGAAACCGCCCGAACGTTCGCCTCGCCGGTGACCGTTGCCCCGGACAGGTCGAGGTCGAGGGCAGCGACGAGTTGATCGGCTGCGGTTCCGCACGGCACCCCGTCGGCACACCGAGCCACGAGCAACCCGCTGAAGTCGCCCGCCGCGACCTGCGCGAGAACGTCGGGGTCGTCCACGGCGATGACCAGGAGTTGATTGGACGCATACGGAGTCGGGTCGACCGCCGTGCCTTCGAATGCAAGACCATCGAACAGCTCGATCGACGCAGGAGCGAACACCTGCGCGTCAGCACCATCGTTGATCTGACGACGCAGCGTGTCGCTGCCCGCCAGGTTCAACCTGATGTCGATGTCGGGGTTCTCGGACTCGAACCGTTCTTCGAGTTCGGTGAACGCGTCGGTCAGCGACGACGCGGCGAACACGTCGACGGTGACCGTCGAGCTACTACACCCGGCGGCCACAGCCACGAGGCAGAGAAGGGCGGCGAACCGCCGGATCAACCTTTGCTAGCTTCTGGAGCGGGCTCTGGTTCGGGTTCGAGCTCTGCGGCAACGCTGAGTGCATCGCCCTCGACCAGTTCGACCCCAGAGGCAACACCGGCAGCCGAGACATCGGCAAGAACAAGCCGAAGCGCAGCGATGCGATCGGGGGTGTCGGTGATGGTGGCCGAGGTGATGGCCGTGCGCAGCTTGCGCTTGGCTTCAGACTTGGCCCGACGGAGCTCGGTGAGCGCCTCGCCAGCAATGGCGAGGAGGACGGGCGCCGAGTCACCGGCGTCGGCCCGAAGAGCGGCCGAGGTGGGCCACGCAGCGCTGTGGACCGAACCGTCCGCCTCTCGCCACCAGCTCCAGACTTCGTCAGTGGCGAAGGGAAGGAACGGAGCGAGCAACCGCAGCATGGTGTCGAGGGCCCGGGCCAGAGCAGCCTGAGCTGACGCAGCACCAGCATCGCCCGCCGAGCCGTAGGCCCGGTTCTTGACCAGTTCGATGTAGTCGTCGGTGAAGGTCCAGAAGAACTGCTCGGTGCGTTCGAGCGCCCGGGCGTAGTCGAACCCCTCGAATGCTGTGGTGCACTCGTCGACCAGGTCGGCGAGGCGAGCGAGCATGGCTTGATCGAGCGGCTCGGTGACGGGCTGATCGAGCGCAGCAACGAGGTCGCCCATGCCGAGAGCGAACTTCGACGCGTTGAGCAGCTTGATGGCGAGACGACGTCCGACCTTCATCTGGCCTTCGTCGAAGGCGGTGTCGGTGCCGGGACGGCCAGAGGCTGCCCAGTAACGAACGGCGTCAGAGCCGAATTGTTCGAGCAGGCTGATCGGGGTGACGACGTTGCCCTTCGACTTCGACATCTTCTTGCGGTCGGGGTCGAGGATCCAGCCGGACAGGCAGGCGTGCTTCCACGGAGCGACGTCTTCTTCGAAGTGCGAGCGGACGGCAGTGGAGAACAGCCACGTGCGGATGATGTCGTGGCCTTGGGGCCGCATGTCGAAGGGATAGACCCGGCTGAAGAGATCCGAATCGTCTTCCCACTTGGCGGCGATCTGAGGCGTCAGCGACGACGTGGCCCAGGTGTCCATGATGTCGGGGTCGGCCATGAAGCCGTTCGGGGCGCCACGCTGCGAAGCTTCGTAGCCAGCGGGAACGTCGGTCGACGGATCGATGGGTAGCAGCGCCTCGTCGGGAGCGATGGGCTGGTCGTAGACCGGCTCGCCGTTGCCATCGAGGGCGTACCAGAGCGGAATCGGAACACCGAAGAAACGCTGGCGACTGACGAGCCAGTCGCCGTTCAGGCCTTCGACCCAGTTCGTGTAGCGGCTCTGCATGTACGGCGGGTGCCAGGTGATGGCGTTGCCGCGAGCAACGAGTTCGGCGTTGAGATCAGCCTCGCGGCCACCGTTGCGGATGTACCACTGACGGCTGGTGACGATCTCGAGGGGCTTGTCGCCCTTTTCGAAGAACTTGACCGGGTGGGTGATCGGGCGAGGCTCGCCGACCAGCGTGTCGGTCTCGCGCAGCATCGCAACCATCTCTTCCTTACCGGAGAAGATGGTCTTGCCGACCATGCGGCCGTACTGCTCGGCAGCAGCGGGCGACATGACGTCGGGGGCGTCTTCGATGAACCGGCCGTTGCGGCCGATGACGGCGCGTGCGGGCAGGTTGAGTTCACGCCACCACGTGACGTCGGTGGTGTCGCCGAAGGTGCAGATCATGGCGACGCCGGTGCCCTTCTCGGGATCGGCGAGCTCGTGGAAGACCATCGGGACCTCGACACCGAAGACCGGCGTGGTGATGGTCTGACCTTCGAACTTGGTGTAACGCTCGTCGGTCGGGTGAGCAACAACAGCGACGCAGGCCGGAAGAAGTTCGGGTCTGGTGGTGTCGATCAGTAGGTCGTTTCCGTCGGGAAGCGTGAACGTGAGGGTGTGGTAGGCGCTGGGCTGCTCACGGTCCTCGAGCTCGGCCTGGGCAACGGCGGTCTGGAAGGTGACGTCCCAGAGGCTCGGGGCTTCCTGCTGGTAGGCCTCACCTCGAGCGAGGTTGCGGAGGAAGGCCCGCTGGCCGGCTCGGCGGGAGCGTTCGTCGATCGTGGCGTAGAGCAGCGACCAGTCGACGCTGAGGCCGAGGGTGCGCCAGAGGTCTTCGAAGACCTTCTCGTCGAGAGCAACGAGTTCGCTGCACAGTTCGATGAAGTTCGGGCGACTGACGGGGATCTGGCCCTTGAAGGCCTTGCCGTCAGGGCCGAGTGATTCGCGTGCCGGCGGCTCGAAACCTTCCTCGTAGGGAAGGGACGGGTCGCAGCGGACGCCGAAGTAGTTCTGGACACGACGTTCGGTCGGCAGTCCGTTGTCGTCCCAACCCATGGGGTAGAAGACCGACTTGCCGGTCATCCGCTGGTAGCGGGCGATCGTGTCGGTGTGGGTGTAGGAGAAGATGTGGCCCATGTGCAGCGAGCCGCTGACCGTGGGTGGGGGAGTGTCGATACTGAACACGTCGTCCCGCCCCTTTGTGGGGTCGAAGGCGTACGTGGCGGCGGTCTGCCAGGAGGCGGACCACTTCTGCTCGAGGCCCTCGAGAGAGGGCTTGTCGGGGACGGTGCTCATGGCGGAACAGCGTAGAGCGTCGCTCCCCATCAACTGCTCTCATTTCCCTCCCCGGTGTCGACCCGGCGGGGTGGTCTACAGCCGCTCGGAAAATGGTCGATGATGACTAGGTGACGGCTCAACAAACGAGTGAGGGACCTCCAGCGTGGATTCGATGGCTTGCCGTGCCTTATGCGCTGCTCGTTGTCGTCGTCGCTGCGTTGGCGCTGAACGCTGAATCCCGCGATTCGTTCGTCGAACGACAGGGCGATGGTGAGGCCGTTGAACGCCTGACCACCGACGATGTGCCCCTCGACGCCACCCGGATCATCATCCAGACCCCCGATGGAGCGGTCGAGATCACCACCGATGGCAGCCGCGTGGTCGGCGAGAGCCCCGATGGTTCGGCTGAAGTGCTCCGCCTCGTGGAGGACCCCAACGGTGACATCGTCGGCTTCCGGGTGAACGAAGACGGAACGTTCTCCGCCGTTCGCCGAGGCGAAGCAACCGATGGCGACACGTTGCTCGTCCCGAATGCTGATGGCAGTTTCGACATCATCAAGCCCGATGGCACACGCGTGCAGGTCGGGGTCGACGGCAACGGAGGCGTCGCCGCCGGAGAGTTCGGTGAAGACGGTTTCACGCCGTTGGAACAGAACGAGGACGGCAGTTTCCAGCTCGACGACGATCTCTTTGCTGCGCCGACGGACTCGTTCGAGTTCGAGGAGGGCGCGGCGCCATCGAATGGTCCATCACCGAACAGCTCACCGAGCACCCCTGGGGCGTTCCCGTGGAACACGATCCTGATCGCGCTGGCGGCTGCGGGCGCTCTTGGTCTCGGCATCTGGTTCTTCATGGCGTACAGCCCGAAGGTCAAGACGATCGGCGATGTCCCTGTTGATCAGCTGTTCGCTGCTGCACCCATGGTCCGACGTGAAGTGGCGAGCGACCCGTGGGCAGCCTTCGAGGAATACCTCGCCGAGCTACTGGCCGAACCGGATCCTTCGCAGGCGATCCTGCTGGCGTTCTCCTATGTCGAGGCTGGCGTCAGCACCATCCCGAGCCGGATCGCCGACGAGACACCGTATGAGTGGTTCCGTCGGGTGCAGGTCGATGATGCAGAAGCTGCGCCGCTCGTGCAGCCACTGCTCGAGCGCTATGTCGCCATTCGTTTCGGTGGCCATGTGGCCGAAGATGCCGAGCGACGGCGCGCCGTGAACGACTTGCGTACGGTCGTCTACACCGTGTGTGGGGCGACGGATCGCTTGAGCCACGCGTGAAGGCATCGGCATGAAGCTGTTCGCTGATCTGTGGCCGCTGTTCGTGATCGCTGGCCTCTGCTTCTGCTTGTATGCGGTCATTCGTCTGGGCGGCCGCTTCTCGCAGGGAGCGGTGAGCGCCGGACCGAAGACACCCCCGGACTCGCTCATCAAGGGGCAGACCGATACCGCCGTCGATCTTCGAACCATCGAGACGCGCCTCGACACCCGTCCCGATTCCATGATCGGACGCATCCAGCAGTCGTGCACCGAACTCGGGGTTGCCACCGGAGAGATTCCGCCGGGCACGCCGCCAGAGCAGCACATCGATCTGCTCCTGCAGCGGCTCGAAGCTCATCTGGGTTTCGACTTCGCTCAGAACGTCGTGTTCGATCAACCAGCAAACGGTTCCACAAGTGAAGGATTGTCCCCATGAGTCACGCTGATGTTCAAGAAGCAGCGAACCGCATGCTCGACCAGATGGAGCGGTTGATCGTCGGCAAACGCCCCGTGCTCGAGCTGATCGTCACCGCCCTGCTGGCCGACGGCCACGTGTTGCTCGAAGACGTTCCCGGTGTGGCAAAGACCGCAACCGCCCGGGCGTTGGCCGAGGCCGCCGGCATGCACTTCAGCCGGGTGCAGTTCACACCCGACCTCATTCCGTTCGACATCACGGGTGCGTCGACGCTCTCGGCGAACAACGAGATCGAGTTCGTGCCCGGGCCCATTTTCGCCAACCTCGTCTTGGGTGATGAGATCAACCGTGCTCCCCCAAAGACACAGTCGGCGCTGCTCGAGGCCATGGAGGAGCGACAGGTCACCATCGATGGTCAGACGCGCCTGCTGCCCGACCCGTTCATGGTGATCGGAACGCAGAACCCGATCGAGTCCGAGGGCACCTACCCGCTGCCCGAGGCCCAGCTCGACCGCTTCTTGATCCGCACCGGCATCGGCTACCCGACCAACGAGGCGGAAGTCGACATCGTGTTGCAGCGAGCTCGGCGCCGAGCAGACCGCATGCCGCTCGACCCCGTCGTCGACGCTGCGGGCATTCGTCATCTCCGCCAACGAGTCGAGGAAGTGCACATCAGCGAGCCCGTGGCTCGGTACGTGGTGGCTCTCGTCGAGGCGACCCGGGCCAGTACTCGGACCGAGACGGGTGCGAGCCCTCGCGGTTCGCTTGCGCTGCTGAAGGCCGGGCGTGCTCGTGCGGCGATCCAAGGCCGCTCATTGGTGTTGCCCGACGACATCAAGGCAATGGCTGTTCCCTGCCTGGCTCACCGGCTCATTCTCGTTCCCGACCAGTGGGTCCGGGGTGTGAAGCCTGAACAGGTGGTGCAGGAGGTGTTGCAGCAGGTGCCGACGCCGGTGTCGATCGACGACGTCGAAGCAGCGGCTCCTCAACCCGCTCCGCCCCAGACCACCCAGCCGGTAGCGGCGCAACCGCAACAAGCGCCGGCTCAGCCGCAGGCCGCTCAACAGCCCGCTCAACCAGCGCCGGGTCATCCGCCGCACCCGCAACAGCCAGCACCACCGGTCTGAGACTGAGTGAGTCGGCACCTCACCTATCGATTCTGGGTCGTCCTGGTCATCGCGGTCTTCGCGCTGATCACTGGCTTCCTCGTGGGCGACCGAGAGTTGATCGCGTTCGGGGTGCCGTTCCTGGTGGTCTTGGTGGTGTCGGTTGCCGAGGGATGGTGGCCGACGGTGCGAGTCCTGAGCGCACAACCGTCGCTCGATCGGGCAGTCGAAGGTGACGTCATCACCCTCGACATCGACGTGTTCGCCCCCAGGCCGGTGCCGTGGGTCGAGTTCGAGGTGCAGGTGCCGACGTCGGTGGCTCCCGTCGACACGCTGCGTCGGGTCATCACCCTCGACGGGCAACGCCACATCCAGATCCCGCTGAAGCTCCTGCAGTGGGGCGTCAGCCGGCCCGACTGGTTGACGGTGGTCAGTCGTGATCGCTTCGGCCTGACCGAGGTGGTGCAGCACGTGCTGATCTCGACCCCCATTCGGGTGCACCCGCCGACCGAGAAGCTCGTACGCCTCGCTCCGTTGGCGAAGCCTCGTCAGATCACCGGTGATCATCGCAGCGCTCGACGCGGGTCTGGCACCGAACTCGCTGAGGTCCGCCCCTTCCGTCGTGGCGATCCCCTGCGCGCAGTGCATCCCCGGCTGTCCGCCCGTCGAGGCGAACCAATGGTGGCCGAGCGCCACGTCGAAGAGGCCGCCGACGTGATTGTCTACGTCGACGCCATCCAGGACATCGGTGACGAGAACGACTCGACCCTTCGCTGGACCGTCACCGCATGTATGGCGCTGGCCCAGCGACACCTGCGGTCGATGGATCGCGTCGGCATCATCGGACGAAGTGGCGGCGTGCGTTGGCTCGAGCCGTCGCTCGGCCGGCGAGCACTCCACACGATCGTTGACACGCTGCTGGCGACGACCACGACGCCGATCCCCGGAATCTTCGACTCGACCAAAGCGCTGAACATCCCCAAGAACGCCACGATCATGGCGATCAGCCCGTTGCTCTCCGCCGTGGTCATCAGCGACTTGACGTTGCTTCGGCGCAAGGGACACGAGGTGATCGTGATCCGGCCGGACAAGGTGCCGACCGGAGCAGTCTCGGGAACCGCCATGCGAATCTTTCGGGTCGAGAACGAGATCACTCGACGCCGGCTCGCTGACGTGGGTGTGATGGTGGTGCCCTGGGACCCAACGTCGGCGCTCGAGCCGGTCATCCGTCGCCTCGCTGCCAGCGCTCCGCGAGGAAGGTCTCGTCGATGAGTCGCAAAGAGATGTTTGCTTCGCCGACGGCGATCGTTGCCTTCCTGATCACGATCGTTGCCTCGGCCTTGCCGACGCTCGGGAGTCCCGTGCTTTCCACCGTGTTGATGGTGGTGATCGGCCTTGCGCTGACTGCGGTGACCATCGAGACCGGCAGCCACGTCATGTTGGTGTTGTCGGCGGGGTTCTTGCTCTTTGCCGTTGGTTTCGCCATCTCGGAGTTCGGGTTCAACGGAGCGTTGCCCTGGGCGTCCCTCGGGATTGTCGGGCTGTTGTATGCCGACACGATGCGACTGTGTTTCGCCGAGCGCCGTCACGGTGTGGTCGAGGGCGGAGTGATTCAGGGCATCGCGGTGGGGTTGGGCATTGTGGTGCTGGGTTCGGGTGTGACGGCGGCTGCGCTGACGGGGCTGACCAGTGTCGGCACGAATGCCAACTGGTTGCTGGTGCCCCTCGCCCTGTTGCTCGCAGTCGTTGGCCTGGTGGGTCTGGCGATCGGTGTCAGCCGATCGCCCGGTCAGTTCGACAAGCGCCGGTGGAAGCCGGGCGAGCGCCTTGCCGCTCCGCCTCGTGCTGCGTCGGATGACCCCAGCCTGAAGTCGTCCACTCCGCCAGCTCCGCCTCCCCCTTCCCGCCGCTGAGTTGGGAGGGGTCGGGTCCTCCCAAGTTCCGGCCGTGAACCGGAGGCTCTCACCTCCGAATGGGTAGGGCGCAAACACCGGGTTTGGGCCCTACAGACGTGAGGGCGGTGGCCTCCGGTTTGGACGAAATTCGGGGCGAACCGGCGGGGATGTGGCGTACCCTCTGCGCCATGATCCAGCTCTACGACACAGCCAAGCAGAAGGTGGTTCCGCTCGAGTTGCGGGACCCAGGCAAGGTGTCGATGTACGTCTGCGGGCCCACGGTTGGTGGCCCGCCCCACGTCGGTCACGGCCGCATGACGCTGGTGTTCGACATCATCCGTCGGTACCTGTCCTGGAGCGGCCTCGAAGTCACGTTCGTCTCGAACGTCACCGACATCGACGACAAGATCATCGACCGGGCCATCCGCGAAGGCCGTGACTCCACTGAGATCGCCATCAAGTGCGAGGCCATGTGGTGGAAGGCCATGGATGCGCTCAACATCATCCGCCCTGACGAGACCCCCCACGCCACCGCCTACCTCACCGAGATGGTCGACCTCATCGAACGCCTCGTTGCCGACGACAAGGCCTACGCAACCAGCGATGGTGTCTACCTGTCAGTCGAGACCGTGGACGGCTATGGCCTGCTGGCGCACCAGTCGCTCGATCAGTTGATCGAAGGCGGCGGAGATCGCGCCGTCGTCGGTACCGAAAAGCGTCACCCCGGCGACTTCGCTCTGTGGAAGCTGGCCAAGGAAGGCGAGCCGTCGTGGCCGTCGCCTTGGGGAGCTGGCCGACCTGGCTGGCACACCGAGTGCGTCGTCATGAGCCTCGATCTCCTTGGCGAGTCGTTCGACATCCACGGTGGCGGGCTCGACCTCACCTTCCCGCACCACGAGAACGAGCGAGCCCAGGCGATTGCCGACGGGAAGACCTTCGTCACGCACTGGATGCACAACGGCTTCGTCGAGATGGACGGCGAGAAGATGTCCAAGTCGCTCGGCAACGTCAAGAACCTTCTTGACCTCGTCGACCAGTACGACGCCCGGGCGTATCGCCTGCTTGTGTTGCAGTCGCACTACCGCTCACCGATCGAGGTCACTGAGGCCACGATGACCGAGCGCGGTGTGGCCATGGAGCGCCTCGACACGTTCGCTCGTCGGACCGCCGCTCTTGAGGGCGAGGCCGACCAGGCCGTGCTCGAACAGTTCCGCACCGCCATGAACAACGACTTCGATAGCCCGGCAGCGACCGACTTGCTGTTCCGTCAGGTCCGCGAAGGCAACTCGTTGCTCGACGCTGGTGACAACGCCGGAGCAGGTGTCATCGGTGCCACGGTGCTCGAGATCGTCAGCGTGCTCGGACTCGTGCTCGACGACGGTTCAGCCGCCGACGACACTCCGGCCGACGTGCTCGCCAAGCTCGCTGCCCGTACCGACGCCAAAGCGGCCAAGGACTTCGCCAGCGCCGATGCGTTGCGAGACGAGCTGCTCGCCGACGGCTGGATCATCGAAGATTCCGCCGACGGGGCCACTGTCCGCCGGGCGTGACCCCAGCGACCAAACAACTCGACGCGCTCGGTATCACCTACCGGACCGTCGCCTACGACCACGATCCGGACGCATCGAGCTACGGGACCGAGGCCGCTGAGGTGCTCGGTCTCGATGCTGATGTGGTTTTCAAGACGCTGCTGGCCTCGGTCGACGGTGCGCTGGTTGTTGCCTGCGTCCCGGTGTCGTGCATGCTCGACCTGAAGGGGCTTGCCCGAGCCGCTGGCGGCAAGAAGGCCGTGATGGCCGATCCGGCCCTGGCCGAGAAGACCACGGGCTACGTGGTGGGCGGCATCTCGCCGCTCGGCCAGCGCAAGCAGCTCCCGACCTACATCGACGAGCTCTGTGAAGCCCTCGACGAGATGCACGTCAGCGGCGGCCGCCGAGGCCTCGAGATCGCCCTCGCTCCCGCCGACCTGATCAGCACCCTCGCCGCCACAGTCGCACCAATCTCTACCTAGGGGTCAGGTCCCCTCAACTTCAACTTCTACAGGATGAGGCCCGGGGCTTCGAGAAGTTGAAGTTGATGAGACCTGACCCCAGTTGCTTATGCGGAGGCTCGGCCTTCGGCCAGTTTGGCCAGCGCGGCTTCGTGCAGGGTCTGATTGGCTGACGCAACGATCCAGCCGCCACTGAGGGGACTTTCGCCGTCGACGTCGGTCACGACGCCACCCGCTCCTTCGATGATCGGGATAAGCGGCACGATGTCGTACGGCTGCAGGCCCTTCTCGATCACGAGATCGCCGAAACCGCTGGCTACGAAGCCGTAGTTGGCGCAGTCGCCGTCGTAGCGAGACTGCTGCACCTCCCGCTCGACCGCACCGAATCCCCAGCGCTCTTCACGAGTGCTGAACATGCCGGGGTGGGTACACATCAACACCGCATCAGCCAGACGGTCGACCGCACGAGTGTGAACCTCGACGGTTGCGCCGCTGCGATCAGTCATCGTGGTGCCACCAGCATGACCAACGTGGGTG
>JAULCF010671024.1:0-10357 GCA_032361265.1 Devaleraea mollis | reverse complement strand
TGGCTACCTCCTCGAGACCTCGATCACCGCAGCTACTCCCGAAGTCGTGGTGTCGGAAAACATGATCCACGCCTGGCCCGAAGTTTGGGTCGATGGCACGGGTTGGATTCGGATGGACGTGACCAACAAGGTCAACCAGTCACCCGATGAGCCTGACCGCACTCCAGCGGTTTCCGCCGCAGGCGTCGAGGCCAATGCCACCGACCTTCCCGACATCGACGAGCCCGTGATCCTGCCCGACGACGAGCTCGGCGAAGAGAGCTCGTTCCCGTGGTGGGTGCTCGCACTCGTGGCGTTGCCGTTCCTCTACTGCGCCCTGGTGATCGGTGGCAAGGCCCTGCGTCGATTCCGCCGTCGTCGCCGCCCGACCGATGGTCGGATCATCGGTGCCTGGCAGGAAACCCAAGACCGGTTCGGCGAACTCGGCCTGCCGTCGGGAACCTCGCTGTCGGCCCTGGATGTGGCCGAAGAGCTCGATGTGATCGACTTGCGAGATGTGGGCGACCCCGTCGTCGCACTCGCTCCCACCCTCGACACTGCGCTCTACTCGCCCTACCCGGCCAGTGAAGCCGACGCCGAGCAAGCGTGGGCAGCCGCCGGTGCAGCGATCAAGCAGGCACGCCAAGCCATGCCGTTCACCTCGAAGGTGAAGGCCGCACTCAACCCCAAGGCATTGCTTCGTCGCTAGTTCGGGACCAGAGCGATGTTGCCGACGAAGTCCTTGGCCAGGAAGCGTTCCTGTGCTTCGCCAATGGCTTCGAGGGGATAGACAGCGGCGACCACGGGAACGATCTCGCCACGCTCGATGTAGCTCACGAGGTTCTCGAACACGTGGCGCGGTTGCTGGGTCGAGCCGAGCAACGTGAGGTCCTTCAGGTACAGCGTGCGCACGTCGAGTTCGACGATCGGCCCGGCGATCGCGCCAGAGACGACGTAACGCCCGGCGGGTCGCAGCACCTCGAGCAAGGTCGGCCAGGTCGGGCCAGCAACAACATCGATCACGACGTCGACGGCATCGGTGCCGAGCGCGTCGACGAGGTCGACGTTGCGATCGAGGAGCTGATCAGGGCCAAGAGCTTCGAGGGCATCCCACTTTGACCGAGAGGCCACGGCGACGACTTCAGCGCCTCGTCGCTTGGCCAGCTGGATGGCAGCAGAACCAACGCCGCCTGAGGCGCCAGTGATCAACACACGGTCGCCCTCGGCCACCGATGCGCGGTCGAGCATGCCCTCAGCGGTTGAGTACGAACAAGGGAAGGTGGCGAGCTCGGTGTCGGTGAGGTCGGTGACGATCGTGAAGGCTTCACTGGACCGCACTGCGCAGTACTGAGCGAAGCCGCCGTCCAACTCGGAGCCCATGGTGATGATGTCGGTGGGCACACCGTTGGGGGCGGCCTGCATCGATCGGATGAGGACCCGATCACCGATGCGGGAGGCGTCGACGTCAGCACCGACGGCCACGATGGTGCCTGCTGCATCGGCTCCTTGGATCACCGGGAAGTCGAGCCCAGCCCCGTTCCACGAGCCATCGACGTCCGCGTCGGCCGTGCCACCGGCGGTTCCCTCGGTCACGGTCTTGGAATACCAACCAATCCGGGTGTTGACGTCGGTGTTATTCACACCAGCAGCGCCCACTCGAATCAGGACTTCATCAGCGGCTGGCACTGGTGTGGGAACGTCGGTGCGGAACTCAAGCTTTTCAGGACCGCCGTGCCCACGAAGGAGCACCGCTTCCATCGTGGCGGGAATGGCTTGGGGGCGAATCACTTCAGGGGTCATCCTTGGAGAAGGGCGAAGGCGATGGCTGCGCCAACGAGGATGACGAGTACAACCCCGATGATGAGCAGCTTGGGGTCGAGGCCGACCGCTTCGGTCGTGGTGGTGACGGCTTCTTGCGGTGGCGGTGTCTGAGTTGACGGCATCGGCATGCGAGTGCGGTGGCCGGACTCGGCCTTGACCGAGAACAGCTCGCCCGGATCTGGTTCGGGTTCTGGCGCCTGTGCCGGGGGATCGAAGCGGGCCGTGGCTGGTGCCGTGGACGGAAGGGGCGCGCTGCTCGGTGTGGTTGGAGCTGCGGTCGGTGGCGGCGCTGCCGTGGTTGGAGCTGGGGTAGCTCCAGGTCGAACGGGTGCGGTCGGTCGAGCAGGGGCTTGCGGTGCCGCTGGCGGGGCTGTCGCAGGAGCTGGCGGGGGAGCGGCAGCGGTCGGACCGTCCGGAAGCTTCGGGGCCTTGGGGGCGCTGAGGTCGGGGATCGACAGGGCCCGGCGCGACGGCGGCTCACGATCGGCGACAGGAGCGGCCCCCGAGAGATCCTGGTTGGCGCCGAAACGGGCGGCGCCGAGTGCCACGGTGTTCTTCGGATCGATGTCGACCGCCAACGGACGCCCGAAGCGTTGTGCCAGCAACGAGGACACAAGGGGAATGCGGCTCGAGCCGCCAACCAACAAGATGCGGCTGAGTTCCTCGGGCTGCACATTCGCAGAATCCATCGCCGCCTGGAACGCGGCCAGGGTCTCGGTCAGACGAGGGCGAATGCGATCCTCGAACTCGCCCCGGTTCACACGCACCGAGGTGGACACCCCGGGGAACACGACTCGCACGTCGGCGACCGTGTCAGCCGACAGCACCCGCTTCGCATCGATGCAGCTGGACTGCAAGGCGTACGCCGCCGTGATGGCTTCTTCGGTCTCTTCGATCTCGTCGAGGTCGGTGGCTTCGAGCACGAACGAACGAATGACGTCGTCGAAGTCCATCCCGCCGAGGCGTTCGACGCCGGCGGGGTTACCGACAACTTCGAAACCGGTATCGGTGCGACGCATGATGACCGCATCGAAGGTGCCGCCGCCGAGGTCGTACACGCCGAGCAGCTCGCCAGGCTCGACTCGTTCGGACTCGACGTAGTGGATGGCAGCTGCTTCAGGTTCGGTGATGAGAATCGGCCGAGCGAGGCTGGACATCGAGGCCGCCTGTTGAAGCACTTCGCGTCGGTACGGGCCCCAATTCGCCGGGTGCGTCAGCACGACGGTCTCGGGCGCCTTGCCCTGTCGTTCGGTTGCCTGGCTGATGACCCATTCGAGAAGCCGGGTGACCAGCACCTGGGGGGCGAACGGCGTGCCAGCGAGACGGATCGGGATCTCGTCACCCAGGCGGCGCTTGAAGTAGCGGGCAACTCGCTGAGGATTGGCGCTCGAACGGAGCTCGGCTGACTCGCCGGCCAAGAAGGTGCCATCGTCTCGGAGGAACAGAACGCTCGGCACGGAGTAGCCAGACGAGCCCAGAGCAAGCATCGTGGGAGTGCCACCAACGGGGCAGACGGCGGCCGCGGTGAACGTGGTTCCGAGATCAACACTCAGTACGTACGGCATGCCCCTCCTCCTTGGCCTTGTCGCCGGCTACAGCGCGCCTTCTTCCCGCATGTTTCTAGCAGGCGACGACGTGGCTACCCACGTAAGCGCGACGTGAAGCCCACGACCGGGATCACCAGTGCATCGTGCCTGGGGCTCCCTTGAAGGGTCCTTCGACGTTGCTGGTGACCCAGCCGCCATAGAAGTTGCCTGGGTTGGAGCCCACTTGCTCGTCGTCGACCCAGCATTCGTCGAGTGTCTGGGCGTAGAACGCCCAGAATCCGAGCGCCTCGCCATACCGGGGAGTGATCGGGTCGTAACACCATGCTGCGTTGGTGACAGGCTCGCTTGTCGAGGTGATGACATCGGCGTAGGTGGCCGTGCCCTTCCACTCGCAGAAGGTTCGGTGGGCGCTTGCCTTCAGGTGGTCGGCGTTCACGAACGACGGGTCGAGATAGTACGCCGGCGGCTGGCTGGTCTCGAGAATGCGGTAGGCCCACGGAGCGTCGGCGATGGTCTCACCCCCGTGGACGACGCGAATGCGCCACTCGACTCGTTCGATGGCTGGTGGCCTCGGAAAGTCCCAGACGGACTCGGTGGGCTTGCCATTGGGGGCGACGGCGCTCATGGCCCACAGAATGGACCGAAACAGCCGTGGTGGGCAGAACCGAGAGGCCCGACGGTCACGAGGCCATCATCTGCACCTAACAATGGTCCGCTTCGATGGTGGGATGACGACCGCACCGAGCACGCTCATCGCAACGTTGGCAGTCCTGGTGATTGCAGGCACGTCCTGTCAGGGGTCCACGGTCGAGGCCAACGCCCCGATCCCGCAGGAGGAGAGAAGCTCTACTGCGACCTCGGATGCCTCGGGGGCGACCCAAGACGAAGCAGCGAGGGGTGATGCGTTGCAGGAGTTCGTGCCGGACGGGTTCGTCGAGATCTCCAACGGTTCGGGCGGCTTCGTTGCTGACGTCGGGAACGATGACCGGTTCGGTCGTGACCACGACAGTGCCGGCGACATCGATGGTGACGGCATCACCGATCTGGTGGTCGGGGCTCGCTCCGACGACGACGGCCCCACGTCGAGCGATGGCCTCACTGACGCTGGCGCGGTCTACATCCTCTTCATGAACGACGATGGCTCCGTTCGGGCCAATCAGAAAATCTCAGCGTTCGAAGGCGGTTTCACCGAGACACTCGTCGGCGGCAGCTTCTTCGGGTACGGGGTCGCCGGAATCGGTGATTACAACGGCGACGGCATCCCCGACATCGCCGCCTCGGCTCCCCGCGCCCAGGGCGGTGCCGACGGCTTTCAGCCAACGATCTACATTCTGCATCTGAACCGGGACGGAACGGTGAAGTCGACGGTTGCGACCCCTGGCATCGTCGGCCAAGGCCTCAGCGCCGTGGGAGACCTCAACGGTGACGGCCGGATCGACCTTGTGGCTGCCCAACCCGATGGTGGCGTTGCCGGTCTGATCCACCTCCTGTTCTTCGACGAGAACTCTGCACTCATCGAAGACGAGATGGTCACCATCGGCGAAGGCGAGGGTGGTTTCGGCACCGGCCTGACCAGCGGTGACGGCTTCGGTGGCCGAGAGTCAGCGTTGCTGGGTGACGTGGACGGCGACGGCTCACCCGAGCTCGCCGTCGGTGCATTCACCTCGGACGGCGGCCTCGGAGCCATCTGGGTCCTGTCGCTCGACAGCGAGACTCATCAGGTCATCGACAAGGTGAAGATCGCTCCAGGCCTCGACGGATTCAACGAGGATCTCGTCATCGCCGAGAACGTCAACGGCACCTCGGGAGCGCACTTCGGCCATGCCCTGGTGGCGGCAGGGGACCTCGACGGTGACGGCGTGCCTGACCTGGTCACCAGCGCCAACCAGTACGAGAACGGCGTGGTGTATGTCATCTACCTCAACGCTGATGCATCGGTGAAGGGATTCACCCGCATCAACGAGTTCGAGGGCGGGTTCGATCTCGCTCTCGAAACAAACGAGCGCTTCGGTCGATCCATGTCCATCGTCGCCGACAGCGCTACCGACGAAGAGCGTGACGGGATCACGATCAACATGGGCGGCGGTGCCGCCAACCGTCAGGGCGGCTCGATCTACGCCCTGGACTTCCAGCTCGAACTGCCAGCAGCGAGCTGACAGCGATCAGGCGGGACCGAGACCTCGGAGACCCACCCAGGCGAGCGAGGTGAGGTTGTTGAGGAGGTCTTTGGCGCTGATGGCGTGGTCCCCATCGTGTTGCCAGTGGCGCACCATGTATTCAGCCATGCCGGCAATGCCGTAGGACAACGTCTGGCGGTGTGGCTGGGGCACGCCATTGCCCGCCAACAACTTCGCGATGTTGGATGCAACGGAGCGCTCGGCGCCATCGGTGATCTCTGCCCACTCGGAGTCTTCGCGGCTCGCTCCGCTGAAGAGCAGTTTGAAGCCATCGGGGTCTTCCTGCACGAAGTCGATGTAGGCCGAGAAACCCGCCTCGACCTGTTCGCGAGGCGTTGTGGCGACGGCGGCGGTCTCGAACACAGTTTTCTGCAAGCGCTGGCTGATGTCTTCGAGCACGGCCCGGTAGAGATCCCGCTTGGATTCGAAGCGTTGGTACAACACCGGCTTGGTGACGCCGGCGACCTTGGCGACGTCGTTCATCGACGTCTCGTGGTAGCCGGTGCCGGCAAAGGCCAGCCGGGCGGCCTCGAGAAGCTGTTGGCGCCGTTCAGGGCCGGGCAGACGCGCCGTGACCCGATACTCGGTCGGCTCGTTGGCGAGCGCGCTCAACGGCCTTCTCGCTGGTCAATCCGCTCAGCGTTCTTGACCCCGTACTTGAAGACGAGTGCAGGAGCGAGCAGCAGTGAACCAAGCACCATCAAGATGACGATGATCCAGACCTGCGGATTGGTGAAGCCTGTGGCGAATCCGATGAAGAAGACGATGCTGGCGGCCACGTAGAGGCCCGAGCCAAGGCGGATGCCCTTGGACACCAGATCAGCCACCTTCGCACGCTTCACCCGAACCGGGTCGATCGTTTCGCTCATGCTGGACAGGGTGCCGCCGCTGATGACCCGTGGCAACCGCCCAGGGTGAGGAGGATCATCCGTTTGACTTTGTGGACGGCCCGAGAACGCTCACACCGGTGTCATCATCAGCCCAAATGCCATCGGGGTTGAACGTCAGGTCGATGGGTGCAGGAGCCTCGGGAGTCGCAGGCAGTGGACGAGGCGCCGACACGTCGATCAGCGGTTCTTCGACAATGTCGAGCACCCCTGCGTCGGCTGGGGGAGTGCCGAACATCGCAGCGAGATCGGTTGCGAGCGTGAGCTTGTCGACGTCGGGCTCGATCTCGACGGGGATGCCCGGGTCGAGATCAAGATCGGGCTCGAGGCCGGCATCAAGATCGAGGTCGGCATCGAGGTCGATTGTTGCGGCGAGGGCCGGTGCTCCGAAGAGTTCGTTCACCTGGACCCCGACGGCCCGGCGGGCAGCGACGAGGTTGGACACGATCACGATCACGCCAGCAAAGGTGACGATGTCGCCAACGGAAAGCACGCTGCTGAGGAAACCAACAGGGATGGTGTCACCGAGGCCCGCGAACGTGGTGTCAGCGGTTTCGAGTTCGAGGAGGTGCCCGACCGAGGTGATCTGTGAACGCTCGGTGGCCTCATCGATGATGCCAGCGGCGCCGAGGGCCTCGAAGCGAATCGGTACGGAGCCGTTGAGTGCCAGCACCACAAGATTGAGGGTCACGCCGAACGCAGCGATCAGGGAACCCCGGATCTGGGCGTTGGTGACGAGGCCGATGACCAGGAGGAACATGCCGATCACCGAGAGCGAGGTTGCTCCGGCGATGTCAACGTTCTCAGCGAACGCCTGGAGGACGAAGC
This sequence comes from Devaleraea mollis, assembly GCA_032361265.1. NCBI lineage: Eukaryota > Rhodophyta > Florideophyceae > Palmariales > Palmariaceae > Devaleraea > Devaleraea mollis. Next base: position 3,118 of record JAULCF010671024.1, on the reverse strand, counting down.
CAGCGATCAGCAGCCCCCACCATTGCGGACGAACCGAACGCACGGCGTCGATCCGGCCACCTCGCGCCACGCCGATGGCAATGCCGATGAGTACGACGGCCACACTCAAGATGATGCTGCCCATGCTCACTCCCGCGGCGGTTCATTGAAGGCGACTGCTGAAACGATGTCAGTGAAAGGGGACCGCCCAGCCCACGAGCCCCTGCTGACGCACGCGAGGCTAGCCAAAAGCGGCCCGGAGCGCGGGGATCTCTGCTGCTGGAGTCAGATCTGATCTGCTGTGCAGACGATCCGTCGGTCGCCGTTCTCCCACACACCTCGGGATGGTACGAATTCGGTGGTGCCGATCTCGGAGGTGGCATAGGGCTCGCCAAAGACGTCTTCGAAACGGGCCACACATTCGCGAGCGGCAGCGCGGCGCAACAGTCGATCGCCGGGCCAATCGAGGTCTGGGTCGCCGTCGCAGGCGACCTCGCCGAGTTCGCTCGGAATGTCGACGAGTTCGTCTGCTTCGATCAGTGAGCCCATGCAGAGGGACGCAAACACAACGCCGGTGTTGGTGCCTTCGCACTCGACGATCGCAACGAGTGGGGGTCGGGGGATGGTGGTCGTGATCGGCGGTGGTTCGGTGGTGGTCTGGACCACGGTCGTGGTGGTCTCACCCTCGATGGTTGGTGGCACCGTCGTCGGCGGCAGTGTGGTCGTGGTGGTTTCGGGTACCGAGGCGTAGCACTGGCCCGGCGCAAGGCCCAGGGACTCGCCAAGCCCTCGCACATTGGGGGCGGCCGTTGTGGTCGTGGTCTCGACCGTGGTGGCGGTGGTGTCAGTGGTTTCGGTGGCGGTTTCGTCGCTGCCCGTGCAAGCGGTCAGGAGAAGCGCGACGGCCATCGCAATGGCGGCTCGGCGCGTCACAGGGTTCGCCGAATCACAGGGCGGGCAGCATCCGGTCCAGGTGAACGAAACAGAAGAACAGGGTGAAGACGAACACCGGCGTCGCTCCGACGTACACGATCCACTTGGTCCAGCGGCGGGCGGCGAGGAGGGCGCCGAGCACGACGGTCAGCGACGCAAGGCCCCACACGATCGTGGACGTTCGCTCCTCCCAGTTCCATCCGAGCGATTCTTCCAGAGCGTTTTCTTCCACGCCGACCGCAGCGTCTTCTTCGATGGCGAACTCATCGATCGGTGCCTCGTCGACGTCCTCGCCGGCAAGTTCGGCCAGTCGTTCATCGGTCAGCACCGGCAGGGCTTCTTGTGGAGCCGACACCAGTTGAGCCGTGACGATGATCCGCTGACGGGCCGACCGGTAGGGGTGGCACGCCGTGAGGGTCAATCGATTGTCGCCGAAGTCGTCGAGCACCTCGGTCTGGCTGGGGTTGACAACGAAGTGGCCGACTTCCTCGCCGTCCTCGTTGGTCTGCGCCATGACCTGGTAGTAGCTGTCACCTTGGAACGTCGTGACCTTGATGAGGTCGCCGGGCTCGAGCAGATGGAGATCTCGGAAGGGTTCGCCGTAGGTGCTGCGGTGGCCTGCAATCGCCACGTTGCCCGGCTGACCGGGCAACGGGGAATCTGGATAGTGGCCGGGGCCTTTGCGAAGGTCGTCGCGTCGGATGCCTTCGACGATCTGGCGTTCCAGGCCGATGTCGGGAATCTCGATGCTGCCGAGCACCTCACCCTGTCGGGGGGTGAGCAGGGCGATTTCTTCGTCGGAAAGGGCTTCGGGGTCGAGCGCGGTGACAGTGAAGTCTGGACCTTCCCGCTCGCCGAGCTCAGGAGCGAAGGCAACAGCGATGGCGTTGTTGATGACGTCGCTGTCGGTCGGGGGACGGGCAGCGTCTTCGCCGTCGCTTCGGTCAGCGACTTCGGAGGTGTCGACGAGGCCAGCTTCTTCCAACTGCGCCAGCCGATCGTCGAATTCGGTGTCGAGCGCTTCCTGCGCCTGCGCCTCGAGAATGCCGGTTCCGTAGAGCTGGAAAACGGCGAACATGATCACGATCAGGCCGAGGCCGATGAGCGTGCGGCCGAGACCGCCGATGATGGAAGCTGTGCGTTTCTGCATGGGAATCGGTTGCGAGGGTAGATCGCCTTCTCCAATCATCGGCACCACCCGTCGCCGAGCAAGGGTTTCACGGGCCTGGTGGACCTATCGTGGCGAGCTGTGTCCGACGCTGTGATCCACCTCGAACAGGCCGTGAGCCTGATTGGTCGATTCCCGGCGTTGGCTGGCGCCGACCTCGAAGTGCAGTCAGGGGAAGTCGTCTTGCTCCAAGGACCCAACGGCGCGGGCAAGTCGACATTGCTCCGGCTCTGTGCCGGGCTGGCCCCGCTCCACGACGGCCGGGCCCACGTGTTGGGCACTGATCTGTCCACTCCGGCGGGCCGCCGCTCGGTTCGACGCCGCATCGGGCTGCTCAGCCACGGCACGGCGCTCTACGACGACCTCACCGTCGAGCAGAACATTCGGTTCTGGGCCGCGGCCAACGGAGCAGACCGTCGTGACGGTGGGGCAGCCGACATCGATGCGGTGATGGATCGGCTCGGCGTCGGCGGCCGTCTTCGCGACGTGCCCGTTTCCGGACTTTCGGCTGGTCAGCGACGACGTACTTCGATGGCGGTGCTGGTGTCGCGTCGTCCCCAACTGTGGTTGCTCGACGAGCCGCACGCTGGCCTTGATCGTGAAGGCCGCGATCTCGTCGACAGCCTCGTGAAGCAGGCTGTCGCCTCTGGGGCGACCGCTGTGGTCGCCTCCCACGAACTGGACCGGGCGGCCTCACTCGCCACCCGAGTGGTGGAAGTTGCCGGCGGCCATGTGCGCCCGGTCGACGCAGGCGAGGTCGGCTGATGTTTCATGACGCCAAGCTGATCGCAGCCAAGGACCTCCGCATCGAGATGGTGTCCAAGGTGCTCACCACGCAGGTGATCCCTTTCGGGTTGCTCGTGCTCGTCCTCTTCGGCTTCGCCATCGACCCGACGCTGCAAGCGGTGGGGCAGGGGATCGAGGGAGACAACCGAGCCGTGCTCGAAACCGTGGCCCCCGGCGTGTTCTGGATGGCGGTGCTGTTCTCGTCGCTGCTGGCCCTTGGTCGGTCCGTCGCTGTTGAGTCCGGCGACGGCA
>JAULCF010670913.1:0-10357 GCA_032361265.1 Devaleraea mollis | reverse complement strand
GGCGGCGGCGACGTCGCCCGCCTTCGACGGTGGACGACGCCACCATCACCCGCTATCTCCCCTTTCGGTCGCCCGCCCGATGAGGGAGAGGTAAAAAGCGGGGACGCGGGAGAGGGCGAGTAGAGTGGAAGGTGCACTTTCCACTCTACTCGCTCTCTGCACTTTCCATCCATGGATTGGAAGAGCTGGGTAGCTACGCTGCGTAATAAGGCGTTTGACGTCGGATGCGACGTGGCGTAATCGAAATACTTCTAGCATGAGTTAGCTTTTTACTTTTCTCCATAACTTAATCATGAGTGAGGATGATAATGATGGCCAGCCAGCACGAGCAGACAGCCTTCCGGCTCAAAACGTTTCCTACCGCCCAACTCGCGCTAAGGCTACCACAGCGTCCCGTGCCGCAACGCGAGAGACGAAGCGCTCGCCGCCGCCACCATCCTCACCCTCACCCAGTCGAACATGCCCGTTACGCTGTCGCCTTACGCGCACGTCGCGTCTGCCGACACCGCGGCCGCCAGTGACCGCCGCCGCCACGTCGCGGCATTCCCTGTAACGCGTGCCGTACCTACCGCTCCGTTCCGCGCCCCAGCCTCACACTAAGACACGTTGCGCACGGCGCGCGTCGAGTCCGTGCAGTGGGCCGATGACTTCGTTCCTCTCCCCTTCCCCGCACCAACACCCGACAACACCACACACGCCGTCCCACTCTCCCTCGTCAACGCGCGCGCCCTCGTCAACACGCAGTCCCCTGCGATGGACTCCGCCGAGCGTCGCTCCGAGCGCGGCCAGGCCGTGGCGCTCATCGGCCTCGTCGGCGGGACGCAAAATCGCTTGCGAGACACGCGTACGGGCTACATCCTCGTCCCGCCGCCGACGTTCGCGTCTTTCCTGCTCTCGTTTCCGGCCTTCAACTTCCCGAAGAGCAAGCAGGCTTTCCAGCTCCTTATTTACAGGACCGCCGTCGCCAACCGCGTTGTACTCCCCAAGTTCGTCGCGGTAGCCGACTTCATGCCCTGCGCCTTCTTGTTTGTGGGGTACCGCGCGGACTGGGAGAGCAGGCAGCAGCTTCTCGCGGACCCTTAGAACTTCCTTGGCGACTTCTATTTATTCGCCGGTGACCTCGTCGACCACTCCGAGAGCATCAGGGACGCGACCGGGCGGCGCTTTAGTTGCGAGCCGCTCGTCGTCTCCCTGCGCGCAGCCCAGAAGATCTCGTTCGATGTGTCGGCGGCCGAGAAGACGACGATGCGACGCGCCCGCACGGGTCCAGGCCGCGACTCTTTTATTGATCTACCACGTAACATGCTCCTAGCGGAGAGGACCGTCTTCTCCTCGGCCATCACCCAAGTCCTCACGCGCGTCGCTGTGAGGCTGTCCCCCTTCCTCAACGGGCAGCCCATCCCGGCAGTCGTTGACTGCATCAACGACATCTGCCCGCCGCCCGTTGCGAAGCACGTCGCAGTCCAGCGGCTCAAGCACCTCAAGGAGACAGAACTCTTGCAGTCGGGACACAGGGCAGCAATGGCTGCTCAGAAGCTCTATGATGCAGATGCAGTGGAAGGTGAGGGTGCTGAGGAGAGATGTGGGGCAGGCAAGCGTGGTGCAGCAGACGGCAGTAGCGCCACGGCGCCCGTCTACATCGACTTCGCGGGTCACCCGCACGTTGCCGAGTCCGAGCAGAGGCAGACAGTCGAGAGAGCTAAGAATTTGGCCACATTGTGGGCGTCGAACGCAACCGAGCGCCGGGCACACGCCAGGGCGTTGCCCGCGAAGGACGCGAATGCGAGCTCGGCGACGGTTCTGGACGTAACGACCATGCCCGAGACCAGGCGTCGGGCACCCGATGACGCTTGGAACAAGGATCGATTGGGTGACGCGAGGGCACGCGTAGAAGAGCTGAAGGCGACGATGAACGCAAATCTCCACATCAACTCATCCATCGTGCACGAGGCGGACGTCACCGCCCTCCACAGCGCCGCTGACGCCATGCAGCACGACGCCACGAAGCATCGAGAGTACGACGCCAGTGCCAAAAACGCCCCGACGCCCGCACACTAGACCGACCCGCCTACTCAACCCAATGTTGTGCCGGAAGGCGCGGAGATGACCCAACGTCCGTCCGAAGCCGCAGCGTCATAGATCACACATCCCTTTTCAGTGGCGGAGGCCTCCCGTTCGCCGTCCGAAATCGCAGCGCCTCCGCTCACGGAGCCCTCGCCAGTGGCGGAGGCCGACACAAAGCCCTCATCGATGGTGGATGGCGTACGCCCTACAGCGAAGACTGCCCGATCCGAAGGCTCCCTGACCAACGCCATACTCAGGGATGCTAAAAAGGCGAACGATGAGTCTGAAGCCGAGCACAAACACAACAGCGAAGTACCAGCCAGCGGTGCCGATTCCGGCAGTGGAAAAACTTACGAGCAGATGGGTGAAAACGAACCGGAAGACTGCGCAACCCACACTCTCGACCACGCCGGAAAGGAGCCCAAGCGCGAACCAGGAGCAGGCGACGAGTCCATGGGCAGCGACGAGCATAACGAGAACAACGTCGCCGTACTAGGCGCGACCCTGACCTCGGCCATCGCATCCTCGACCGGGAGACTGCGCAACCCACACTCTCGAACACGCCGGAACGGAGCCCAAGCGCGAACCAGGAGCAGGTGACGAGTCTGGGGCAGCGACGAGCACAACGAGGACAACGTCGCCGTTCTAGGCGAGACCCTGACATCCGCCAACGCAGCCTCTAAATGCAGCCTCAGGCGAATGAAGAGGACTCGGGGCAGGGCCATTGGTGCCGCGATCCAGGCTATGGAGGCGCTAGCGAACGCCAAGCTGGCGGCGGCAACGCGAAAGTGCCAAGGGCCTCGGGGGTCGACGCAGGGTTGCTGAGCCCAACGAGAGCGGCAGGCGCTCGCCATTGCCATGGCCTCCATAAAGGAAGCGAGCGAGGAGCATCATCGGGCACGGGGGAGGAGCCAGCATACACTGGCAGTTAGCATGTGCGCCGCCGGCGCGTTGGCCCGGTTTATTGGCGAGGACGACGAAAGCCTGGAGGAGACGGAAAGAGTCAGAGCCGGAGAAATCCGGCACACCCACGATGAGTTCTCAGGCGAATTCGACAGACTAGACGCGGAGATAGCCGAACCCTACCATTTCGTGCCTGCGCTCCCAGTACAGGGCGGCGAGCTGGAATTGTCCGTGACAGGTACGAGGCGCTGGTCAGGAAACATGCGGATCTGACTAGGGCCGTCTCAGACCACGTTCACCAGACTGACTCCGACGCAGATAGGGACTAAGGCCAGGACGACTCCCATGTCGCCGAGTCCTAGCTGCCCGAACCCGAACCGAGCCATTCTCCTTACATCCCCGTCCTACAACACCTACATCTATAAACAAGTCACAACCGTCTCAACCACCGCCCATTGCGAACGCACCACCCGATTAACCCGACCCGACCATCCCTGCCTTCCACGTCGCCTTCACCTTCACGTCATGCAGGAGAAGACTGGCGGAAGAGAAAACCCTTGACTGCCCCTACCGCCTCCGAGAGCACCTCAAGAAACTCCATCTGCGGACGCCTGCGCTGTGGGCGACAGGAACTCCTGCACAGCGTAATCTGCTCCTCTTCCGCCAGTAGGAAGTCGGTCTACACGTCTGCACGCGGTGCATGAAAATCCGAGTCAAGCCGTGCGCCCCGTCATCATGCAAAAACGTCAACCGCCCCCGTTTGTCACCAACGCCAATCTGGCGAGGGGACGCGGGCGCATCGGCCACACGAACAGCAGTTGCAGCAGAGAAACAGGCCACCGAAGCGACAGCAGCTCCAGTGCAACCGCAAACAGCGCCGCACAGGGACATTCTTTCACTCGTCAGTATCCTCCTAACCCCATGGAGATCTTCCGACGTCAGGATAGAACTACCGGGCCCCATACTGAAACGGGCGGCGCTCTTCACGCACTGGCTTCTGTGTGAGATATATTTCGCGGAACCTGGATCAGCCGCGGAAGACAGAGAATTTACTTAACTAATCCTGGCATACCAGCTCGTCTTCTGCTAGGCCCTGAAGGGAGAGACAGGACGGAGAACTAGCGCCGGGAGGCTTGCGGCCATGACCTCCAGGCTCGTCAGAGCCGAAGCATGTGACTTTACCGGGCTTTGGGAAGATATGCTTTAGGCACACGAGGTCCGCACGGAGCTATAGGTCGCCGCAGACGAGCAGTGACAGGTACGCGACGCGGGGACGGAGCGTAAGCGTCGAGTACGACGAGCTCAGCGCCTCGCTTCGAAATCGTAGTATGGGAAGGCTTCAAATGCACTGGCTCAGAAGGCAAGTCTTGACCTAACAGCACAGAACGTCCAGGCAAAGCTTCGGACCCTTAACCCGACCCCAACAGATCCATTGTCAATCGTCCCGGCCCGCGACCTTCCCCGGCTCCAACCATCGACCCCCAACGCTGTTTCAACCGCCATCGGGGAAATGGACAAAGACTCAGGGGCAGGGCTCGATCGCGCAGGAGTTAAGTGGCTCCTCCTCGTGGCCACGAACGACCTCAGGGCCAATCCAGAATTCTCCGGCAATCAGATCTTGGGCCACATCGTGCAGAAGATAGCCGCAGACGACTTTTCGGCACACGTTAGTCACTTCCTGTCAGCCGCAAACTTCATCCCTCTCTACAAGGGCCAGGCCAGTGTGCACCCAACTGCGATTGGAATTGTCCTACGCCGTCTAGCAACGAGATCTCTCATGCCCGCGACCATCTCAGAGGCCAGAGATTACCTCTTCCCGCTACAGTTCGGGTGTGGGGTTCCATGCGGAGCAGACGCGGAGGTACACGAGGCACGTCAATTCATAGACGAGCACGGCCATCACCCCGCATACATCCTTACATCCGCAGATGCGGAAAACTCGTTGAACAAGACGAGTGGAGAGGAGATGCTAATAAATACCGCAGAGCACGCGCCGTCTCTCATACGGCTGACGAACGCTCTCTACGCCAAAGGTCAACCGTACCTACGCCTGGAGGACGAGCTCATCCGCAGTCGGGAGGGGACACAACAGGGCGACCAGGCGAGTGGCCTTCTCTTCGCGCTAGCCATCCACCCCATTGTCAGGAGGATCGAGGCAGATTGTAAGCTTGTAGTCCACCGCTGGTATGCGGATGACAGTTTAATAGGGAGGAAGATCTAAGAGGTGCGCAAGGATATGCGCGTCATCTCCGATGAGGGAGCCAAAATCAATTTCATCTTGCAGCCAGCCGACGCGGCGGCGCTATGGGTTGAAATCGACAATCGTCATTCGAAGTGGTTCGTGACCATGTCCGGAGTTCCGCAGTCAGCCGCAGCCCGTCGACAATCGCGTCTCCCCCGCGCGCAGGCAGGACCCGGCCTCAACTCGGCGGTGGACATCGCCCCATGTGCGTATGCGGGCAGCGTGATTGACTCGGCCACAATCAGAGCAGACGGTCGCGAATTCTCGCTCACCACCGGCGGCATCTTCGACACCATCAGACCGCTCATCCACGCCCTCCAGCCCTCCCTCGCGGCACCAATGGACGGTGTCCTCTCTCAAAGCGACGCCGAAGCCCCTGCTGATATGCCCGAATCCACACAGACATTGCTTGACATTGCTTAGTCGGGCTGTGTTTTACAAGCGGCTGCGGAACGCGCTGAGGGAGGTCGACTTCCGGGCCCGCTTCTGCGACGGCCAATCGCCACAAACGGCCGCAGAAGCGATCAACCAGGCCGACTGGGATGTGCTGTTCACATGCCGCCGACTCCTAGCCCTCCTTCGCCCGGCCGCAAACGCGTAACTGCGTTCGAGGCCCTCGGACGAGCCTATTTGCCCCCAGAAGCTTTGGGCAGTCATTATGCGTCTGTATTTAGGTCGTTAGGTCTATAACGACTCGGAAGGCAATGACCCGGCTTCGTCTGGCCACTCTGGTCACTTCGTCTTGGATAGGATGGTAATTCACGCCATCGCCTGCTTCTAGACGGGATGGGGACGGGCGCCTTGCGAAGCTCTTCCTCCGCTGGCTCGCGTCTCCGGCGGGTCTCGCCTTCCAGGGGAAGTACTGCAGTGGTGCGGCCATAGGCCTTCTTTTTGGAACGGCATCTCGCCCGGCCGACGCCCTAATCTTCCTGTCCCTGCCAGGTCCACGAGCCCCAGCCGGCCTCCCCACTGCTATTGACTTTATGGTCTCGGGACCGATTAGAAAGGAAAGTGCGACGGCCAGGAAGGCGTCCAGGCAGACAGAAACGTCCTCCGATGCTCTCCTCGACAACGCCACTCGCAAGAAGATGAACGACTACCGTACAAAAGTAGCTGAGGCCTGGAAGCTGGCCCACGCCGCTCCCAGGCTCCCAGCCCGACACACCAATGCTCGCAGAAGGATCATCGCAGCCTCCTGCGAGCATTGGTGTGTCGGGCACAGGATTTTCATTCAGGCCGGCAATCTTCGATACCTTTGGGGGCTGTTCCGAAGACACACAAGACCTCATCATGGACTACGCAAAGCGGGTCGCAGCCCGAGAGCGCAGGAACCCCAAGCGCGTTTAATAGAGTGTCTTGTAGACTAAGTTACTGCATTTGGAGCTTTAATGTCCAAGCAGTCATTTTGAGGCGTTCTAGGGCAATAGTGCCACCTAACTAACTTTCGCGATATTGGAAATACCACATTCTCAATAAAAGGATTAAGCACGAAGACAGCCAGACGACAAATAGACAAAACAAAAAGTACTCTCAGAAGCTGGAATCGAGGTGACGCGACAGGTTTTTAACAAGACCCCCTCCGAGACACGCAGACCAGTATAAATTTCATCTCGCCGAGAAAAAGTAGCCTGGATCAGCGTTTCTTATTTTTGGTTTTTTTCAAAAAAAACATTTTATTTGGTTTTAATCCAGTGTCTCACTGTAAGCTTCGCTTACACTGTCAACTACTATCTTTTGCTCTTTGGGCAACTGAGTCAAATAGTACTTGTGCGCTCCTTCAAAGGATTTTTTTCCGATGAAGTCTATGGATTTACGAACCTCTCACTGTAGTAGTAATTTATTGTAACGTACTGGAAATACTTGAGTGAGCGAATGTAGCAAAGACTGAAAACTTTTCATTTTTAAATTTTAATTTAAAAGGGGAAAAGCGGAAGCGGTTTTGGTAGCATCACCGTAATTTATCTATCGAAAAGACGAGCAAACGAAGCTATATGTAGCTCTATACAGAGTTCCACACCCTCCACACCCTCCACGCCGTCCATGCCGTCGTCCACCTCTCTTTCCCTTTCTTGTCGTCGCCGAGGAGCCGAAGCTTCGGCTCGCGGCCCTGCGCCAGGCAGCGGGCCCCGACAGCATCCCCAGTAACGCTTTTCGACTTGACGCCATTGCGCAGCGCCAAATCAGGAAGCGAGAACTATCCGGTTTCAAACATATGCGCACCCGCTTACTTGAAATGCAAGTTGGAAAAGAAAAGTGCTATAGCACGCTTGCGCAGTATACTGCATTCTTTGGTGTCCTCACTGCACCAGTCACGACCGTTGTCGCGCTAGGCGCGCAGCGAGGAGGGCGAGTTTTTTCATTTGCGTGTTTGTGAAATTTCAACGTAGTCGCGCCCAATCCCCCCGTAAGGCTAGTGCGGAAAAAGAGACGCAGACGCGGGCCGTGGGAAGCTCTGCCGTGAAACTGCTGTGTCCTCGTTGATTTTTAATTTGTCGCGAAGGCGCTTGTCGATGCGAAAGTTGCCGCTTGAAATTTGTTCCCCTCGTACTCGACGCCTGTAAGATTTTTGCGCTTTTTCTCTCTGTACACCACCATGGTCTGCAGTGCACGTTTCTTTTCTATTCCAGTCTCAGCGGCAAAGCGCATGTTTGTGGAGCATCCTTCCTCGTCCCTGTCGAACCACAGCCAACAGCACGCGCTAAACGACAATTATGTCAGCACCTTTTGCAGTTCCTCTAGAGCTGCTCTGTCTTTTTAACATTTTTCTACTCTTGGTCAATTCACCCCTCGTTCCGACCGCCGTACTCACCCGTCGCGCCGCTCGACATGCGGTTTTCGCTGGACATGCGCTATTCTCATCCCACTATCATATTTTCTATCCGCATCGCTGAAAAATTAGACTTTAATGTTAACCACGCCCCCAGCAAGCAACGCAGAGGTACCGACACCATATTCCCTTCTTCCCAAAAGAAGTAAGCAAGTAGCGCAATTCTCCTCCCCCGTCTCCACAGTTCTGCCCTTCAGATGACTCCCTCTCTCCGTTAGAGCCCACGGTTCCCATCTACATCACCAAGCGTAAAAGTACTACTCCTCTTTCAGCGGTTTACCGTCGAAGCCTCGCCTTCCGCCGCCCTCTTAAACGACTCTGACCGAGCGCTGCCAGGCAGAAGTTCCACATTCCAGCGACCCGGACGTAATTTAGTTTTTCATCACACCCTGGATGAGAGGCACCAGCCGCGTGAGCTAAGCACTTCTATTTCCCTGCCGTCCATCGCAAACTGTACCTCCAAATTAGTCCCACTTTCTCTCCCTCGATCACGCCGACCTCGATAGCCTTCCATCCTCGCGTGCTACCGAAAGACACGCCTTTCCCTTCCACTTCATCCCGGCCCCGTTCTTGACGACGCTGAGAACTAAAAATTGCGTCTTCCGCGGCGCGAGGGATTTTCAACGCCATCGGATGGAGACGTCTAACTTTGATGAATGATTTTCTTTCGCGCTGAAAATGGCAAAGCGTTGAAGAGGGTGAGGAAGATGCAGAAAATGTGACTGCTCTGAGTCCTTAAACCACATATGCGCTGCTAAGTAATTATCAAAGTAATAGTGAAGAATAGAAGGTTTGATGGACTGCATCGGGCGAACATGCCAAATTTCAACCGAGTATGAATCATGCATGATGCATGGCGCATGTTCGGTTGACAATTTGGCGCTCTGGCGACAACTATACAGGATAACTGCCCATGTAAGCGTGGCTGTTTCAGAGGCTCAATTGAGCATCTTTACATTTAAGAATGACGTTACGTTAATGTCGCTTGACCCTGGAATTGAGGAAGGTATCTGAGCTAACTGTTTGTTGTCGCGAAGAGAAGTGCAGAGTGGGATTATTTTCTTTGTCTTCGGTATTAGTGTTAGTCGAGCTTCCTGAAATGGCTGGGGTCAGCACGCCTGAGGTAGTTTTTTTGAGGCCTTGATTTAAACATCGACGAGGGCTACGACTTAAGCTATCGGTTGATTGTCTGTCATACAGACATGTTTCGATTTTTTTCAGAAGCAGAGGTTGCTGTGCTCCTGACTGCTAAATTCTGAGACTGTGCACCTTACTCCTGGAAGTTGTCGACGAAGGACTCTTAAGCGGGTCTTGTTTCGCAGCTGCTTAAAATCCACTGAGCGCACACCGAGTGGCACTTGACTCCGACATGAGTGAGTTGCCATACACGAGCAGTAAATTTGTTGTGGCAGATACTTCTGAAAAAATGTGAAGTTCGGCGTTGGCTATCTTTGTGTCTGCTCACTTGAGTGCCATGTCTATGGAGATGTTTAGGGTGGAAAAAGATTTTTTTAAGATAAAGAGTTTAAGCAGTTGGTGGTAGTTTGAACGTTCAGGGGTTTAGAGCGCATACGATACCGCGGACGCGGTGCGAACAACGTGGTACGTGCGAAACAAGTAATGGTAGTTTAGTATACTGCTGCCCCGTTGGGCACAGTGGCCTGATTGATCGCTACCGCCGCTGACTTTCGGTAGAAAAGGCGGTCGAAGGCAGGTGGGAGTGGCGAGGAATTTGAGTTCGGGCACTTAACCTGGTGGCAAAAGTACTGACACAATGGCCGGCCGCCAGGCGGACTTTACACAAAGTGGGTCGTGGGTACGCGGGTGGGAAGGAAAAGCTGGAGGTAGGCGCAAGGCTGACAAATGCTACCAATACAGTAATGCGTCCGCCTCTTCTACCTGTCTCGCTGACGTGCTGTGGGTACAAGACGCCGATTGGTGAAAAATTGTCCGTGGAATGCGATTGGAATCCACTGAGGTACGACGCCTTGTACTGAGCACTCCATGCGTGTGATTCCATTCAGTATAACATGCGTATTTTCTAAAGGCCCACTGGGCTGTCCGAACCGGGGATGGTGTACAGAGGTACGAGAGGGTACTTGTACGCCCACATATTTTTCAATGAGCTAAACCGCTCGCCTTACAGTGAATGACGCTATGCTTACACTTGTCCCATCCAGCTCAAGTCGCGTGTATAGTAAAAGTCGCCAGTCTCACTTCGCACAAATGCGCTGATGTGCGCCCATCCACTTTTCTACGACACGATGTGAACGCGCCCGCCGAGCCGCGCAGCCGACCCCTCCCCTCCCCTCCCCACACTT
>JAULCF010670802.1:0-10359 GCA_032361265.1 Devaleraea mollis | reverse complement strand
GGCGTTGTGAAATGACCTCGTGGAGGCTCTACTCGAAGAGGTTGTTCATTGAGCGAAGACACTGGTATCTTGGTGACGGCTGCACCTCAAAATTCCTCCGCGATCGATTCAACCCGTGTATTTAAATAAAGGGCTTGAGCTCGCACTGAGTGACGACTCAGCATTGCACTTCTACCGAGGCGACAGCATTTTGTGGCGCATACGGACGCAAGCTTAAACCTGGAGAATAGCGGCAATCGCAAAAAAAACTGGCTTCATCGTGGAGAGCAAAGTGCCCGATGACGAGGGGTGAGGCCGTTAGAGAACTTGGGAAGCGTCGCCTTTTGAGTGTAGGGTCTGCCCGCAGTGATCGCTGGGAAGATTTTTAAAGCGGCCACTGGCGATGGTCACCGAGCGTAAAAGGCGCGCCTCCCGCAGATGACGTCAGAGAAATAGACATGGCGCTGGCGTCGGACGACGAGAAACAAGAGGGCACTCGCACAGAGTTCCCTTTCTGAAAAGCATGTCGTCGTTAAAAGCTCTGCCTCGAGGACGTAGCCTCTACTAGGTAGAGTCACTGACATAATTTATGTCGCTTGTCAAATGGGCGCATCCCATTTGCGGAGGCTGTAGTGAATTTTGTGATTGGATGTGATGTTTTGTTTTTGAACAAAAGCGGAAACTGTTTCAAAATGTTGGGGTAAGCTCGTATTTACAGAGCAGTATCATAAACGGACCCGTTTCGGTGCCGACAGATTACTGGCTGTGGTCAGCGCCGCAGCGTTGTGCAATTTGATAGACGGACAGATACAGTATTTTTGTCAAACAAATGCGTCCCATCCGCTTCTCGCTTCCTCTCTCCACTCTTTGCCCATCAAGCGGCTGGGCTTGATGCCAGCATGCCATGATGCTGGGCTGTGTGTGTGATCTGTGGATGGCGGGAGGCGGCAACAAACCCTAGAGTTGGATGAATCCGTTATTCGGACGCTTCCTTTTAAGGATGCGTCCAAATAAGGGATTAAAATTCAAGTAGTAGGTGGCAACGAGGGTTAGTTGAAACTGACTTATTACCTCCTGTGTTTATTATCGGCACCGAAATTCAAAAAAATAAAAATGAAACAGGCCAGCCTTTGAGACAGGGCCACCAAACACCAAACGCGATGACGAACGGCTAATGGAGAGAACCCTACACGGTAATCTCATCGATGCTTTCGAAAATGAAAAAAAAAAAGAGCCGATAAAAAATATGCGCTCGCCAGACCACCTTTTTGAACACATTTTCGGCCAACGAACGGTGATATTCCTTTTGTGATGACGTTTCGTCCTTGCCTCCATTTTGTGCCGAGTTCGAGGGAAGCGGGGTTATGGGGAACTACTCCCCACACTCGCACACAACCGATCCTGCATTGCACCCCCCTGTCTCCCCTTGTGCCCCCCTCTGGGGAACCCAGCAACTCTACGCGAAACAGATTGTTTGAACGAATGAAACTTGTCGACCGGCGCCGATCTCAGCGCCTATAAAGTCACCCTCCACCCCGCTTTCCTCTCCTGATTTCCGGTCACACAGCGCACTCTCACACCCCGAAATGTCTCTCAAGTACCTTGCCGCGGCCGCCGCCGTCCTCACGACCACCCTCGCCGCGCCGTCGTCTCGCCAAGCGGCGACGAAGGACATCGTCGACCTCGCCGCCGATACCGACTCGCTCAAGATCCTCGTCCAACTCGTCACCCTCGCCGATCTCGGTCCGACCTTGAAGGGCGACGGCCCTTTCACCGTCTTCGCGCCCACCGATGACGCCTTCGCCACCACCGCCAAGGCCCTCGGCTACCCTGCGAAGGACAACGCCGAGACGGTCGCCTCGCTGACGGAGGCGTTCACGAAGCTCGGCGACACGAAAAAGCCGAAGCGCGACGCCAAGGCAGAGATCAAAGAAGTCCTGCAGTACCACGTCGTCGCTGGCAAGACCACGTTCGAGCAACTCCTCTCGCTCACGACGCTGACGACAGCCTCGGGCTCGAAGATCGAGCGCGGGCAGGCCGGCGTCTCGGCAGAGAGCCTCAAGGACATGTCGCCCGGCGTCCCCGACCCGGTCATTACCAACAAGGACATCATGGCGACCAACGGAATTGTGCACACGATCAACTCGGTGCTCCTGCCCTTCGACGTCACGGCCGACGCGCTCAAGCTGATCGGGCCCGAGGCGAAGATGCCCGAAGGTTCCACACCAGCCCCCACAACCACTACTGCCGGCGCGAAGACGACGACCTCCAGCGACGCCGACCCGGAGAGCTCGGACGAGGACGATGATGTCTGCTTCCCCATGGCGGCCGTTGTGCACATGGAGGACGGGACGGAGGTTGCGATGCACTCGCTCGAAGCCGGGCACATGATCGCGACGGGCTCGGGCGACCACTCGGCCGTCTTCGCCTTCTCGCACAGGACGCTCTCGGGCCTGCACCCGTTCGTGCGCATCGAGGCGGCTTCGGGCCGGTTTATCACGCTGTCGAAGAACCACTACCTGTACGCGAACGGCAAGTTGGCCGCCGCGGAGACGGTGCGTGTCGGCGACGAGCTTTCGACGATCGAGGGCGTGTCTAGGGTCGTCAAGACGAGCGTCGTCTTCGAGGAGGGCCTCGTCGCACCCCACACCATGCACGGTGACGTGCTCGTCAACGGCGTCCGCGCTTCGACGTACACGCGCACCGTCCACCCGAAGATTGCTCACGCGCTCCTCGCGCCCGTGCGGATGATTGTCCGCATGGGGCTGTCTGCTGAGCCGCTTGGATCGCTGCTGTATGGCGGCGCCGGGTCGGCCGCGAAGGCAATGCCCAGGGGGGACTAAGCTAGTTTTTGCTTCTTTTTTTCGACTCTTGTATGCTTCTCTAGTGCTGGAGTTGTAGTACTATAAACAAACTTGTCCACTAACTATTTCTTTTCCCGTCCGGTGACCGTCTTGTTCGAAGTCGTTGTTCGAAGTCGGATCCGTTGAGATTGTGGATGAAGAATACAGGGGCGTGCGTTGTCAGCGTCGAGGTCGCTCCAACTGAGCCTTTCGTTCTTCCTGACTAATTTTTGAAGTCGTGCCGTGCATAACTTGAAACAGAGAAGTCCTCACAAGAAATAGATTTTGTGTCGAGCAACTGGAAGCTAAGCACTAGCTAGAGTAGTTCCGCGTCACCACTGTTGCACGTCTATGTTTTTATTTTTGGATCGGATCTTCTGGCAATGATTTACTTGAAACTACTGGTGCGCAACTCGAGTAAGCCTGTCATTCAATGCTTCCCACCAGTCTGGTAAGGCATGATTCGAACTCGGCGTTTACTGCACGCGGTAGCGAAAGGGCGGTTACGAAAATTAGAAAAGGGCCGGCTGAAGCCGCTTCCTTTGTCGGCCCCGTACTGCGACGAATGCAGGAGGTGCGCTACGTAGCGAGCTGAGGTCGGGTGGAGGAAGGATGAGTGGTTGCGAAATGGCGCCACCCTTTCTATCGATACCTTATCGACGCGTCCGCTGGGCCGAAGCGAGCGAGGCGAAACCGAAGCCAATAGGCGATGCATATTGATTGGTTTCGTCTCCTCCCATTTATGTCTTTGGGTGGGGACAGAACACTGCTGACAATTCGAATGGTGTACTGTACTCAATGTCCAGCCGTCTTCATACTGTACTATCTTCATAGAAGTAATTATCATTATGGAATTGTACTTATGATATTTGCGCTATCTCCCGTAAATTACAGTAGTCACTACCAGTATGATCTCAAAAAACAATCCTTTTTTGAGACCGCAGTCTCGAAGTCGAAGATCTTGAATCAAAAAAGTAAAACATTCTTCTCCAGATCTCCAAGTCCAAGTGCCCGGAGGTACAGCGCTTTCACGCCCTTTATCGAAAAAGGGCGCGACCACGGGGGCGGCCAAGACGCACTGGCGAAGTCGATTTTTTATATGCATATGCATGTTTCTGGCGAATGGCTGCCATTTCTATTCAGAAAAATATTGATCAGCCCGGGTACACGCGGGTAACTACCCAGGTGAGCAAATGTCCAAGAACCGCGGTTCTTGGACAGTTGCTCACTTGGGTGGTTAGTGTTCAACTTCTTTCACTATTTTTTAACTCGTGTCGTCTCGAGGCTTAGCTGAGTAAACGATCTTTGGGCTACTTTGGAGAAGAAGAATAAGGCCTGTTGTGCACAAAGCCTTATTCTTCTACCCCAAGGATCGTTTTTACATATGTACAACAGGCCTTATTCTTCTTCTCCAAAGTACACATATGTGTAAAACGATCATTGAGCAGCTTTGAAAGTTCGAGGCTGCTGCGGAGTTCTACTTTTTCTTTCTTTAGCTCATTTGCAGCACGCCGTCTCGCGACTTCCGTGTGTAACACTCCTCGAGCTTCTTTGAATCAAAAAAGTAAAAACCAACTCGGCTCCCTCGAAA
Source organism: Devaleraea mollis (assembly GCA_032361265.1). NCBI lineage: Eukaryota > Rhodophyta > Florideophyceae > Palmariales > Palmariaceae > Devaleraea > Devaleraea mollis. The sequence continues at coordinate 5,946 of JAULCF010670802.1, read as the reverse complement.
TAGCAGAGTTTTCTCAGCTCGCACTGTATGCGAGTCTGCTTGCCATCCGCGACCCATATCACAGGCTGAGCCTCGAGAATAACAGGTAAATTGGTAATAATTACCAATGGCAATTATTGCTTAAGAAGAATGGCGCCATATGAAGACGATCAGCTTTAGGTAAACAAAACTCCCCCATTAATTTTTTTGAGGACGATTTCTCATCAACAGAAATTATTATATTAATACTCGCTGTGAGCTTTTAAGTCACCTGCATATTCAGTCAGCAGCGGTAACTGTCACATTAGCTTCGGCTAAGAGAATTCATTTCTATGCGAGAGTCGCATCTACACAGCCTAAGAAAGTAACCGCAGTATATCTATTATTTTTTTAAAAGAACTTACATCTATACATGCCACCCATCACTTCTATAGTTTACCATGCGCCCTATCTAGCTTTACGCGGAGGCGCTAGTTTTTGTTTTTCGCCCTTGGAATTTGAAAAATCTGGAGAATATGAATCGCTCTCTTGCGAAAACATAGTTTTTCCTTATCGCACGTGGCTGCCCATTCTTACGCAACTTCCAAGGCGCTGATGCGAAAGTATTGTCCCACAGGACAGCTCATTCTCTCTGCAAGTATTCAAACAATCTTTCTGAATTCTCGGAAATACGGCTGGACCTCCGACGACGTTAAGTGCCACTGAAATCGCTTTCGAGACGACGCCTCCGCCGCCAATGTCAGACCCATTGTAGAGCAGAGAGCCCAGAGGCTCAGTCGCTAACCCAGCATGCACCAGCAGTCGAAGAGGTGCAAGAATAGTGTGAGCTACCACTGGATTCACAGCTTGCGTGTAAGAACTAGCCACCACACCGTCCACCATCAGATCACCGAGCAGCGTGTGGGGTGCTATCAAGCCTTCGCGACGAACTTTTGAAATACCATTCACCGCTGATTGGCCAGAGGCAGTCATCAGCACGTCCCCGATTGAAACTGCCTGAGAAGCAATCAGTTCACTGCTTCTTCCGATGCCACCGCTAATTCGGCGAATGTAGTGACCGGCGGTGAGGGTAATTGTGTGCCCGGCGGCAGTGCTTATTTGAATAAAGTCATGCGTCCCCGACAGTTGCCGGTGCGAGAACAGGAATACTGGGCTGTACATCCCAGGCTTGACCAGAATTGAGTCGCCAGCTACGAGGTCGGCTAGGCGGATAGATCCCCTACTTGACAGCTGCACCGTCGCGCTGCTGGGAAAGCAAGAGGACTTATTTGAACCAGCAGAGTTGGGTCGAGGAGATACAGTTGTACTTTCTTCGTTTGCTACCACGCCTTTCAGCCGCTTCAGTGGAACATTGAACAAAACTCTATCGATGCAGTGATAAACACCATTTGATGCTAAGTTGTCGAGCTCAAACTTGACCAGCCTTGGATCTTTGAGTGCCACTGCTTTGTCTTCCAGTAGGAAAGGACTCGAAGTGTTACGCTTAATGCTTTCAGCATCGAGAGTTGAAATTTCGGTCGCCTCTAATATCTCTGCCGACAGCAGCTGTCTGCCACTGATGTGGAATTTGAGGAGGGAAACCAGTACCTTCCACAGCTCTTTTTTGCCGACCAATTTTTCTAGTTTGGCAACGATCTTATCTCCTGCGTCTGTCGCATTTCTTGCTGTAATACCCAAATCCAACGCTGAGGCTACAAACGCTGCATCGTCTGGGACAAAAGCAGTCAATTTCACCCCAGCTCGCCTGTCATTCAAAATAGCAGCAACGCCTGTTTGGTTCAAAAGTTTGAGAAAAACGGTAAAGTTTTTTTGGGATGATGATGCCAGACTTTCCAGAATGGTCTTTTCAACTGCGGTAGTTGCTGGCGCTGTAGACGCCAAAAATATTGATGCAAAGACTGTAGGCTTCGGCGTCTGCGTGTTTGAAATTTGCTCCGAGCCTTCACCCGCAGTCAAGGGAGTAGGCTTCATTGATCCTGAACCACTTCCTTCCCGTCCCCCACTGGTCGCCTGAGAGTTACCCGAATCAGGCCTTCTCTGAGGCGCTCCACGGCCACTCCTCGAACCACTACCACCGCTTTTTTGCCCTGATGGGCGCTGCCCTTCACCAAAACCTCGGTTACCACTAGCTTGATTTTGGCCATCTGGTGTGGAGCTCAATCCAGTTCTAGATCCAGTCCCAGAAGTTGGTCTGTCAAGACCGCTATGTCCTCCGTTCGGTTGCTGACCTCCGCTTCCGCGACCCCCGCTATTTCCGCTTCCGCTTCCTGAGTTTGAATCACCCGATCCAAAATTAGAGCCAGTTCCGGAATTTGTTCCCGATCCACTTCCAGAATTCGGTCTGCCCGAACCGTTTTGACCTCCATTCAGTTGCTGACCTCCGCTTCCGCGACCCCCGCTGTTTCCGCTGCCACTTCCTGAGTTTGAACCACCCGATCCAAAGCTAGAGCCAGGCCTGGAATTTGTCCCAGATACACTTCCCGAATTCGGTCTGTTCGAACCGCTTTGGCCTCCGTTCAGTTGCTGACCTTGGCTTCCGGAAGGCAGACTTCCGCGACTCGGTCTGTGAAAGCCGCTTTGCACCCCATTCGGACGGTGGCGTCCACTTCCGCCAGATTGATTTGATCCGAAGTTCGAGCCTGAACTCGTGCCGCCAAAACCGCTATGGTGTCCGTTGCTACTTTCTCGTTTGTTTCCACTAGTGCTTCCACCACCTATTCCTTCTGAATATTGACCGCCTGACCCTGTCTCTGAACCATTCCTTCTCGCAGAGCTAGTACCTTGCTTTGTCTTCCCCCCAGTTTTATTGCCTGGGCAAAACTTACCCCAATCATTTTTTCGATGGACTGAAGCTTTCCCGTTACAGCATGGACCATATTTAACCGCAGGGTAACCTAGCAATATATAAAACATCAAATAAAATAGAAATGTAAGAAGGAAAATAGGGAAGAGGAGAGAAGCAAAAAATATCTCGGTGAATATGCCAAAGGATGTTTTCTTACCTGGTGCACCCTGGTTCCTCTGGTTGGGACTGTAGCAGAAAGGGTTGGCTCCTCCATGACCTGACCATGGTGCGTGAATTTCCTTGCTGTCTGGGCAAAATTTACCCCAGTCATTTGGTCGAGATACTGCGGCTTGTCCATCACAGCATGGACCATATTTCACACCAGAGTGTCCTAAGGAAGTAATATGAAATCAAAAGCGAAAAAATAAAGTTAGAAACACCAAAGAAGTCGACTTATGTTGCAAGGTGTACAGCAGATTTATTCTTACCTGGTACACCGTGATTTCTCTGATTATGACCGTAGCACAACGGTTTGCCTCCACTACGACCTCGCGATGGTTTGTAAAATGCCTTGCTCCCTGGACAAAATTTGCCCCAATTATGCGGTCGAGAAACTGCAGTTTGTCCGTCACAGCATGGACCGTTTTTAACAGCAGGGTGGCCTTAGAAGAGAAATGAAAACATTGAAAACGTAAGTTAGAAACCGACTCACCTCGCTGGGGGCAAAGAAAATCTAATCTCACCTGGTGCACCCTGATTTCTCTTGTTGGGTTTATAACACAACTGGTTTTCTTCGCCACGACTGATTGTATTCTGATACGCAGGCTTTGTGTAAATCTTGGGAGCTGCACTTTTTTTGTAACTTTGGTAATCTTTCGACTGGGCTTGATTCTTCGACTTAACTGCTGGATGTGAACTTTTTTTCAAATACCCTGCCGACGCTGTTCCTTTCTTTGTGCTCCTTTTGTAGAGCGGCTTCGGTGCAAGGTATACCTTGGGAGCATGGCCCGTAGAGTAGTGATATTTTTTCGTCGATGCGTACGAGCCTGCTTTAGTGTAGCTTGGCACTTTAGAGTATTGCGACTTCGCCGACGTCACATACGCTGTAGCATGGGTTGAAAGCTTCCTGTGCGGTGATTCTGTCACGTAGTAAGTCTTCCGAGTCGAAGGTGCCTTATATGTCGGAGCCGTTGTGTAATGAACTTGCTGAGATTTCTTTTGAGTGACTAGATGATTCGTTTTGTGAGACCGGGCGGTGTAGTATCCATAGAAAGGAGAATTTGCTGCATACGAGTAGGATGAGTCTGAGGCACCAGCTCTCATTAAAACCGAAGATGATAACAAAAGCAAGTAAAGTACTGCGGAAAAAGCCATATTGAGTGAAGACCTAAAAACTGGTATCAATCAAGCAAAGCTCCTGGGTGCTGCAGTTTTCTTGGGTGCTGCAGTTTTCTGACTGCCGCTTAACGACTGAAAGACGTTGTTCCTGTACCGTACTTCTGCTATGAAGGAAGATATAGTTTTCACTTCAGAGCACTCTACTGACAAGCAAAGCAATTACTCTTAAATGAATATTTAAGCCTCAGAAAATACTGTTCTACTATTCGGCTCTCAATTACTGCGCCTTGGAAAATGCTGACTTTTATTAAGTGCATAATAAGAGAGGCAATGCGCAGTTAAAGTTTGCGTCCCGTCCTGCCTTTCGTTTTTAACAATAGTTTTACTGTTGTCCTAAAGTTTTCATGGGAGTATTTGCTGATAAATGAAGTAAAGTCGCAGCCGATAGCTCCAAAATTATCGGCGGCAACTTTAAAGTAATTACTGCCTTGATTAATTCATTGTTGTTATTAATAACAACAATGCCTTAATCAAGTAAGTAAAGTCGTGGACAGAGGCAGATACAACTGCACAGTGCCGAAAGAGAGATGAGTTTTATACTGGTTTGAGTGGTGCCGAAGGCTCAATGCAAAATAAAGCGAAGCAAATTCTGCTCGAAGATCGTAATTACGATTTCTAACAATTGTTAACAATTGTTAGAACACGCTGAAGTACACGATATATCGTGAGATTATGTTAGTTCGAACTAACACAATCTCACGAGATATGATCCTAGAGCCTATACAGCGGTGTCGCTGCAGCGATAGATTCTCAGATTGCGAGATAGGATCAAGTAGGCAGCAGCCAGATAAATTATAAAACAAAGTGTATTTTAATAGCACAAAAAAGTATAAAAACCACTCTCTTTTACTACACTAACTACCTTGTTACCAAGCTAAGATAGACTAGTTGAGTAAAATACCCTTTGTTCTATAATTTATCTTAAAAGAGGGTAACAAATTTGTTCTACAATTTATCGAAGAAAACCCAACAAATAAGTTTTCTCGTAGCGGAACACAATGATTTTTTTAAAAAGATTTAAAAATCTTCACAGAAAGCGCGCAGGGGCACCTGCTGCCCAGTGGACGGCTGACATTCATTCTCATTTTTGAAATTTAAAAACGGTGAAGAGGCCTTCATACCGTAAGATAAATTGCCATGACATGCAATTCAGTTTCTCACATAGGTATCATACAGTGACATTTCATACTGTACAGTGAACATACGGATGATCACTGGATTTATCGCAACGAATTTATATACGAACTATTCGCCTGTCAACATTATACTAAATTAATTACTAATATCACATAGTGATTCGTATTCTAACGCTAGTCTATCGCGTTTCTATTACTTGACGTAAATATACTATTTTGCATTGCCGGCATCTAATCTGACTGCCTGATATGTTTACAGTTATTTTATTCTTATATCGTTTTTTGTGTCGTACCTCTGAAAAAGCTATCCGCCCATATCAAGTGTTCAATTTTGGGCGAATTCATGGCCAATTGATGTAGACGTCTCAATAACGTCGGAAAGATGTGGTAAAGCTATTCATATTGGACGTGATCCGCAGCCTTATTAAGTATATCCTCCCCTGACACTGCTAAGCGTGTTTCACCATCAGCACCGTAGCGTCATCCCACCTGTGTACGTTTGATATTCCAATTTCTCATCAGAAAGAATATAAAGTCGCTGATTTTGTGGGTTCAATCGATCGCCATTTATTATGTAAAGTGTGGTCCCAACTTCTCGAGACCGCACTACTAGACTAAAGTCACTCAACCTTAGACTTCCATTGTTGA
>JAULCF010670691.1:0-10359 GCA_032361265.1 Devaleraea mollis | reverse complement strand
ACAAGCAGTGCGCGGGGCTTACAGTACAACTAATATCAGTTAACAGTCACCCCGTTAACTGCTTGTTCCTGACCCTAGTTCAGACTCATGTGGCGCACCCACGCCAAGACCTTCAACTCCTCAAGCCGGGTAAAAAAGACGAATGCAGAGGAGAAGGAAACGTTTGACAAAGTAGATGAGGCGGTTGTCGCCAGAGTCGACATGGGTGTCTTGTGTCCCACGAGGAACGCTATATTGGGGGCACGAGAGACCCTCGCCATAGCTCTCGCTACGCAGAGTACTACGTATGATACACACGTACGTGCAAGAGAGAATACGCAGATGGTGATAGCGGGGGAACGCATGCCGTCGCCAACATGACCAGGTTATTCGAGGACGATGACGGCAGCCTCGTTGAGACGGATAGGAATCAGGCGAACATGTTGTGTGACGCGCATATTGCATACCTGGCGGATTTCTCCACACTGGACGCCGATTTGAAGTCCCTGATATCGGCCACACCATGCTTCCCCGCCGATAAACAGGGGCTGGATTACGTGCGTGCAAAGTACAGATCCCTTGTCCATCGAGAAGCCGATCTCACCGCTTCCCTGGCCGACTCCATGGTCACGCTATCTCAGACACGAAAAGCGACGGAAGTGATTTCGAAGGCAGTCTCACCATCCCATATTTCCTCTCGTCGTTGACCTCCGCCACCGATGAGGTGAACAGGGTGCTCCAGACCCATACCAAATCGATCGGAGGTACTTGCGACGTGCATGCTGGCGTCCCCGCGGCCGCCGCGGCGATTTCGGTGACGCAAGCACAGCTCATCACCTTCAGATCGGTGGAAAATGCGCCGATCTCAACGACGCGACAGAATTCCGGACGGCAGCCCGTATAGGATAGGCGAAATAAATCAGTGATGCAGTCTTCAAAGAACAGGCCCTGCGATTGTGCGACAGGAATACCGACGAGGCTTTCACGAAGCTGGGGGATTCTAATAAGGGACTCACCTCCAACCTGAACAATAAACAAGATGTCCTCTCCGCAGAAGATCTGGCGGAGGCTCTCGATGCGCTCCGAGGAGAAGTTGCGGTCGGCATGGCGGAGGATAAATTCAGGCGACCATTTCCTGGCTTTCCGTGGACAGTCAGGCGGTGTTCTCCTTCAAATCGGGTTTCTTCGAACCCACTCCGCCAGCCGTCGAATGCAGTGAGCTAGGCAGATGATCCGAGACCTCTCCGGGTCGGAATAGGAGCGTCAGTCACCACCGAGGCCCTGACAAGGCAGGCCTATACTGAAGATCCGTCGCTCCTCCCCACCAAGCCCATTTCTTATGACTCAGACACAACCCAATCAATAAAAGTCGTCAGCCCCACCACCTCTGCTCCATCACACTCAGCCACTGTCAAATCCCATCCACGTCGTGTGCCCAGTCACGTCATGCCGTTCGCGGCTGACAGCGGATAAGGTCATCAGCCGCCGAGACACGCTTAAATGCCATCTAAACAACCTCCACCTCAAGACCTCGGAGCTCTGGGCAACGGGAACCGCTCCACAAATTCATTTGCTCCGCTTTCTTCGAGAGGAGGTTGGGATGCACTTCTGCAATCGATGCCTCCGCATCTCCTCCGCACCGTGCAATGAGAGGGCATGCCGGCGCATGCGCCTCTTGCAAGAATATTCATCATATGAATGTGATAATTTACTCAGCAGATACTTGAGTTAATGAACCACACTCCTCTTTAAGTTACTTCTCTTCTAGGAGCATATATATTGGGTTCATCTTCACTGAGCCCAAGAGAATAAACCACCTTATTTTTAGGTCAGCTTTCTTGTCTTGACTCTAGTGCCTGAGTCTTAACCTTTACCGCACTATATCATATTTCCTTTATACAGAGAGAATAGTTTGTCCGCACAAAACTGTCGACTGTTTTGCGCCACAATTTCAAGTTATGAGCCATGAGCTCCAACAGCTTACCTAATCGACCTAAGAATACCTGGTCTGCCAAGGATGCCCCTTGGACAGATGGACGTGGCCCAACCGAAGACTACCATAGATCTGTTCGTGACTGGAATAGTTTCATAGATCTCTACATGATGGAAACGCACTAAAGTTAGATCAAAAAGTCCGCGGTCTAATCCATAAATCGCAACTCTTTGGACGTGCCCGTGATATCGCAGATCAGATTCTAGATTTAATCTTGCAGTCAAATGATGGAGCACTCGCGATCGCAAATGCAGTTCATCGCTATGACCCCATGACTTCCATGACTGAATCGTATAACGCTACAATGGATATTATTAATGGCGTCAGAGGTACAAATGAACTATACAGCAACTTTGTTCCACGGTTTAAAGCAACGATGGCGCTTGCAGCTAGCAAAAGTGGAGGGATGAAGCTCACTCCAGCCTTTTATGGCTTTTTATTGATGAGCAACTGTAATGTCGAAGACTCCTACAAAGTAAGCATCCTTTCAGCTCTTTCTACTTCTATAGATCCCTGATTTGGACCCTCTTGTTATTTTTGCCTTAATATTGCTTAGGGATTTTCTAAATTGTCCGACATAAAAAACTATTTTCGCAACATTGTAGAGGAGAACCAGGCCTGTCCATCGAGCTAAACCTCTAAGGAAATAGACCTCTGTAGCGCAAGCGAGACCGCGCCCCGCGAGGGGCACACTTTTATCTCAAATCGCTTGGTCTCTCAATTTGAACCTATCAAATTTCATTGAAAAAAGGTTTTCTCCCGGCCTCAGAAGCCAGTTGCTGTAAAAAACGTTTTTTTCGTACCTCTCCACACGGAGAGGTTCGTTTTATACTCTTTTTTTGTAAAGGAGTAAAGCCCTTTCCGGACGGTGTTTTGGTATTCCAAGCCCAACCACAGCCTCCACTCAGCAAAGAATTACACACCAGTACCATCTCCATAATGACCACATCTGAAACATTTTACACACACAGTAATCGGTCCCACAACACTAGAGAAGTTTTAAAAGTCCACCTGCCATGTCGTATATACATCTCCAAAAAAACCACAACACCTACCTACTCTTCTGCACAGATCCTCCTTCCCCGCCGCGTGCTATTGTCCTAGCTTCAACACCGCGCATTCTTTCTTCCATTGCTGTGGTGCTATATGCGCGCCTTGATTTCTTCTGAAGGTCCTGCGTTTCTTTCTCTCGGCCCGTCTTTTCTTTCGCAGCCTATCCGCTTTCTCGCCTCTTATTTCTCGCGGTCCTTCACATCCTTCTCCGCCCGCCTCCGACTCCGCTCCAAAACTTTCTCCGCTTCCTTCGCTGCCTTCTCTGCCTGTTTTAGCAGCCTCCGCCTCTTTCCTCACCTTATCTTCAGCCTTACGTTTCAACTCTGCGTTTTTCTCCGCCTCAGCCTCGCGCGCAGTTCGTAGAAGATCCGCGTGTGGTAGGTACATAGCTGGTTGGTCATCTGCTGTTTGCATCTGGCCTTCTAGCAGCTTCTTGTTCGTCCTTGGTCGCGAGGCTGGCTGCACCGGATTGCCTCTCCGGCTGGCTTCCTGCAGAATCGAGTTGCAAGTCGGCGACTAATACATCTTAATAGTCGCCGACTGCAGCCTCTGCGGCATCGGCACGTTCTTGTCGCTCAGTAAAGCAGCTATCTCTTCCCCTAAGACCTGTTCCGGCTTCCGAATAGTTGCACGCGAGGGTCGACCTGTGCTGCTAGTGGTACTGCCCGCTGTGTTTTTCTTCCCGAACTTCTCTTCGAATTTCTTCAAAAAGCACAACCTCTTGGGAAACATCCCTATCTTTTCAAAATACTTCACAATCTTAGATCTTAATATAAACTTATGAGATTCAATTGCACAAATTAATTTCATCTGGGGGCTCGTGGTGCATGTAACACCGTTTAAAAGCATGGCCCCCTTCGTCAAAGTAACTCCAAGTTGAAGATCCTCATTAGTATCTTGGTCGCAAGGCTGCAAGAAGTGAGTTGTGTTCGCAGGCGAAACAACGACCTCAATCTTGCTGCTGTGTGCCGGATCAAGCCAGTCAAGCCTTCCATACTACGGCTGTTGTGACCGTCTAACGTAATTAGCACTCTCTATTCACTCGGATCAGGGTAAAGGCGACAGTGATTGCGCCGAAAGTGCTGCAAGAAGGCAGGCATCAGCTCCCACGACATACTTCCTTTCTCAGCCATGTACACGATTCCAACTTCAGGAAACCAATTCGGCGAGAAATACGGTCGCAAATCAACACCTCCCGATGCGGTCTTGGCACAAGCAGGATCGAGATCGAGAGGGGCAAACCAGTCAGCCATTCTCCTCTTCCCTTCCATAACTAGGAAAGGAGGGATCATATCGCCATCCGCATTGATTCTAACGACGTCTGTGAGGTGCTTCCCTCTCCCTACAAAGACGTTCTGCCTAGTATCTGCACATTCGCCTCGTTTCGAAGAAGATATCACCCGAGCTCTTTGACCTTTGCGAATTTTCTGCGAATTGACCATGGTCTCATCCATATTGTAAAATCGACTTGGTTTGTCGAACACGTCCGGGTGCTTCGCTTTAACCATGTTCAATCTCTCCATGCAAGTGGCGACATGCGATCTAACCTCCGCTCTGAACTTGGCGTTATCCTTAGGGCGTTGTGTACGAACTGTTATGTCACAATTACCAGCGCGAAAGTGGCGGATAGCAGCGTCTGACGGAATTACACGCTTGTAACCACGCCTTCCATCATTAGTAACATCGTCAATCATGCATTTCAGTTAGCCAATACCAACCGAACGGCCGACGAGCTCCATCCGCTTGGCGTGCTCGCAAATAATAGCACCTTCCAATGGCGTCAGAACAGGACGGCGACCAGCCCTTTTCCCGTGCGGGTCAAGCATCTTTCGTAAATTAACAGCATCTCCTGTCAAGGACTTCTTGTATGCCTTGACGAGGCGCTTCGCTGTCTAGTCCTTGATATTGCATTCAAGTTTCGCATCGCACACTTTCATATTTTTCTAAGCAACGCAACAAGTTCAGTCCTCTCATTCTTCCAAATTTTGTCTCGAGCATCCCGCCTTTTCACCTCTATCGCTTGTCTTGCCATGGAGTAGTTGCCCATGACAAGTTGATAGGAGTCGTCTCAAGTCCATTCGGAATGGGAAGATTGAGAGCGACGTTGAAACGGAGAGAGAATAACTGCCATCGACTGAAGTACGGCTTTATCAGGGATATTTTCTTACGCATCTAACCTAAAGTGTCAGCCCGCGTAATCCCACTTTAGGACGGGAGCCAAAATTCAAAAAGACAATGTTCGAGAACTTCGCGGGAAAATGCTTCCTAAATCAGCACGTTTTTTAAATGCTTGTAAAGTCCAGTAAGAGGCATGACACTGGTTTTGAGGCTGCCGAGGTGGTTCATATAAATCAATTTAAATCAAGCATTGATATCCCAATATTTCAATATAACAGCATTCTATACTTTCGCGGGAGTTTTTTTTTCATAAAAGCATGTTATCAAAGTCGAGTGGGAGGCCTGACACTGATTTTCGCAGGACATTGTTTGCATAGAAGCATGTTATCGAAGTCCAGTCAACTTTGGTAAGGAAAGAGTAGAACTGTCATCGATTGAAGTGAAGTAAGGCTATAACCGAGATATTTTGTTACGCATCTAGACTAAGATGTCAGCCCGTGTAATCTCACTTTAGGACGGGAGGCTTTCGCGGAAGAGCGCTTGCTCAAAAGTACATTTTTGCAGGATTTTTAAAATCCAGTGAGAGGCCTGACACTGGATTTGACGTTGCCGGGGTGCTTCCCATAATTCCATTTAAATAAAACATTGATATCCCAAAAGTTCAACAAAACAGCATTCTATAATTTCGCGGGAGTTCGTTTGCAAAAGAGCATGTTATCGAAGTCCAGTGAGAGACCTTACACTGAATTTCGCGGGAGATTGTTTGCGTGAAAGCATGTTGTCGAATTCCAGTGAGATTCCTGACACTGATCGTCGTCCTCCGGAGGTGATTGCCATATTTCCATTTCAATAAAACATAAAGATCCCGAACATTCAAAAAACCAGCATTCCAGAATTTTGTGGGAGATCGTTTGCTTTTTTTAAAAGTTTTTTGCACAAACTGCTTGAAAGCAGTTAGCAAAAAAACATGTTTTGAAAGACGAGTGAGAGGCCTGACACTCAACTTGATGCTTTGGAGGTGCTCGTCGTGTGTCCAGTTCAGTGAAGCACTGCTATCCTGCTGGACATGATCAGGACTGTAATAAATTTGCAATCGAAGAAGTGAAGTGCAATGCTATGTTGAAAAAGAGTGTAGAAAATTAGCAATCGAATAAGTGACGTGAAATGCCATGTCGAAAGAGTGCTCGAAAATTTATCACAACATATCTGGGAAGAAGATGTACCAGTCCCAACCGTTCTACCCGAACCTTAACTTCCTAACTGTTTGGAAGCGTACGACAGGGTCTCCATGGGAATAACAGTACAAATTGCGACGGAATTAGGGCAGGACCTCACCGACTGTGTTAACGCTGGGCAGAGAGTCGATGTCGAACGGATTGCTCTTTCCTGTGCGAAGCGGTGAAGATTCATGCCCACTGTCGGCTCTTGAATCAGGCGTGCTATTGCACTTATCGGTGGCAGCTCGTTGTATTCGGTGTCGCTCGTGGTTGAACGTAAGATCTTGAGCGCAGATGACGTAAAATGCCTCCGTGGTTGTAGGCAGGCGCTTCACACGAGATCATCCGTCGATGGCGACCCATACTTGCGCTTCGTCTTCTGTGGCGATATTGCCTTCCCCGAATTCCTCGCCAGACTGAATGACGCTTTTGTCAATAGCGTGCTTATCTCGGGCGCCAGGACGCGCAGCAGAGAGCATGAGAGACTCTCGTGCAGCTTATTCGGCTTCCGGCGAGTGTAGGAGGAATTGGCCGACTGGGGCGCGACCAGAACTGGGAGAGGGGGACTCCCAATGCAAACTAGGAGGTTGCATTGAGGGCTCTGCAGGACTGAGACCTGAACGGGCTTGACGAACGCTCGTAAGCGTCAGCTGCCTCGTGGTATCCTCCAGGTACGACGAAATCCTCGAGAGGCAGGAAGACCACAGGGGCAGGGACGGGCTCGGACGATTTGGCTGGTCGTACTGGAAGCGGATCAAGAGATACCGCCGGCGCGGAGGCATTTGAAGTGCGTAGGCTGAGGATTGGAGGGGAGCGCCCTGTGCCGAGCTGGCGCAGCGCGGGCATCGCCCAGATTTCCTTCTTCCTCTTCAAACGCACAGATTTCGGTGGTTTCATGACGGTAAGTGCACGAGGATGAGTGAGAAAGGCGTGCTGGGGGAATGGTGGGTTGTTGAGAGTAGAACGGATGCGAGGAGCTTCTTAGGAAACACTGAAATAACATGTTTCATGAGAGTTGGCTGACTGACGTTGAGAAGTTACTCAGTGTCAGGGGCGGTGAGAGATGGGACTTGATCAGTGTCAGCCTGTTTATAAAAATCTCTTCCATTTTAGTATGTAGTAGCATACACATAGGAAGGCTCGAAATCCTCTTTTTTTTCTTTTTTTTGTCAAGGAGATATCCCGGTTAGCGTTCTAAATTTTCTGGAAGGTGATTTATTAGTCGTGAGCTGCTGCGATGAAGTGTGCTGCAAATCTAAGACTCGTACCTTTCTAACCGAAAAGGATGCAGGTCACGGCATAGTATATAGGCCGAACGGCAGCTATCTGAAGTAAAAAGGTCCAAATTAAGAAAGGGTCCAAATCAGGGATCTATGGAAGTAGCAAAGCCTCCCTTGTTGAAACAAAAATGGTAGAGAAGGACTTTTGGGTGCCTCCGCTAACCCTGGATATGGAATGATTACACCTAATGCAACTACGCAAGACATTTCACAGTCTATTGAAAGAACACTAGCATGTATCAGCTTTGAATATGTAGCTTCCGTAGACCGCACTTGTGATTGTTCCCTACAAAAAAGTGGTGGCCTGCGAGCTGGTTCAGCGAAACTTGGTGAAAACAGAGAAGATCAAGGAATTAAAAAAACGACAACGTGTTTCGATTGTAATGAATCAGGGCATTGGAAAGGTGAGCCTCAATATCCCAATTACAAACAACCTGATACAACTGAAAAAGAGGAAAAGAGTGGCCGAAAGAAAAACAAGGTTAGATTTAACCTTAGCCGCCTGGGTCACTCTTCATCAAATGATACACTGGCTAATACTGCATCACTCGTTAAAAGAATGCGCAATTCGACAATTCTAAATACTGTTGTGTATTTTCTTTCCTGGTTTTTATATTTGTTAGCATCATTCTTTGTGCTGCGACACCTGTTAAATATTCAACCAAGTACTGCAGCGAATGTATCGGGAAAACATGCGAGTGTAGATCTTGCTTCAGTCAAAGACCCCTTTGTTGATGACGGTGCAACGTATTCTGGTTTATAAACCTATAGGTGAACACCAATTAAATTCTTTTTTTGGAGGAAGGCACTGGTATGAAGCCCTTGAATACATACCGAAGTCAGTGTCTACTACACCGTACTGGTCATATGGACCACCTGGGCACAGCAGCGCACCTAGAAAGATTTTGGGGTCTATTATTTTGACCGTTGTCAATAATGATTGTCAAATCATTGAAATAAGGTACCTAGTTATACAAGGTGACTCGCAGTGGGTTATCGGTGGCAATGTATTGTCTCATTGCAATAATATGCACCTCCAAAAGAAAATTGTTTTTCAAAATGGCTTTTACATCCCTACGTACACAGAAAACAATCTGTGGTGCATGTCTTCAGCTCTGTTTAAAATTTGCCAGTCATCAGTGCGAAACAGTGCCTCACTTTCGTGTTCTGAAAGTCTCTCAGAGCAGCTTAAGATCGTTGACAAAATTCACAACTATGTGTGTGGTCACTCATCACTAAATGATATGAAAATTCTACTGCAAAGAAATCAAATTTGGTCTTCTGAAATAGAAACGTACTTGCTCCAAACGATTGATTCCTGTGTTGCTTGTCATTCTGTTCAACCACCTAAGCCAATGCGCAAGGATCGATCAAAGGCAATAATAGATCCTTTAATGACAATGCTCAAGTGGATCATTTCTTTTTAGACCAGAAGGCTGTTTTGCATGTGATGGAAACTTCAGGTCGGTACTCTACAGGAAAACCAGTACCATCAACCTCTGTATCTCATGCCAACTGAGTTTTTCGAGGAGCGCTATTTTTCGGAATTTTGGATCCCTGGTTCTATAATATTTGATCCTGCCTTCGACACCAAAGATTTTGTTGTTTGGTGTAAGCAGCATGGTATTGATGCAGAACCCATACCGGCTAGGAGGTATAACAAGCTGTCA
The DNA here is from genome assembly GCA_032361265.1 of Devaleraea mollis. Classification (NCBI taxonomy): domain Eukaryota; phylum Rhodophyta; class Florideophyceae; order Palmariales; family Palmariaceae; genus Devaleraea; species Devaleraea mollis. Next base: position 1,049 of record JAULCF010670691.1, on the reverse strand, counting down.
TTAGAGTCTAAACACAAGATTCTAAGAGACATTTATACAAAGCTGAAACTAGCAAATCCCAAAGCTCGTTTTAACCTTCTCGATGCAAGAATGTTCGCCATCTCCAATGTCTTGTGTGGCAATGGGTATGTTTGTGCTTTTGAGGCTGCCAAAGGTTATACGAAGCCTGTATCACCAGGAGGGTCGCCGATTGTGATACCAAGCGAATTAGTGGAAGCACAGGATGACTTCATAGCAAAGCGAAGGCTCAATTTGATTCTGAAGAGCAAAAACATTAATGATATTCAAGTTCAGGTTGGTCAGCTTCTTGATGTGTTCATAAAGCATTCGTTTCAAAAATGGGTAAGTGGCTTCTAAGCAAACCTGTATAGACGAGCTTCAAAATGAACAGGATATTTTAATTAACTGTGGCATAGATGAAAATGAGAAGCCAATTCTACCTTCAACGGACTGCAGTGATGAAGACAGCGACTCAGAGCTGATATCAATCTTGGCCCGTGGAAATGAGAAAGAACAAAGTTGTTCCTTGAGCTTATCGGTGCCTTCATATGACGAGGCTGATTCAGAAAAAGAAAGTTTTGATTGCACAAGCTTAAGTAATCAAGACGATGATCCTATCATGAATATGCTCGAAAATAGCAATATAAACAATGACAACGAAACAGTTGCTTCGGGTAATGCTGATCAAGACGAAAGTCTGAACGAGCTTGCGGATATTTTTGCTACTATGTCTGCATACGAATACGCTCATACCCGTGGCCCTACTACTAGTATAGTATACCCCGAGAAACTGGATACTTAGATCCAAAAAATATCACGGAAACACGCACGCGAAATTCAAATGCTTCTTTAAGCGAAACTGTCTCACCAGGTTCCAAACTTGATTCAATTTCTCAAGACACCTTACGGAAATACCATATTCGTTTTGGTTCGAAAGAGTTTAATCGTGGTGCAGCAGAAGTATTGCCTGGTTTTGTCTTGAACAATGCGTACGATGAAGAGAAAGAAAACTTCTCTAAAATTGTGAAACCAATTATGACATCATCTTG
>JAULCF010670580.1:0-10360 GCA_032361265.1 Devaleraea mollis | reverse complement strand
CGGGGGGGGAGGTCACCTCCTACTCTAGCTAGGGCTGTCTAATACAAAAAAGTATAAAATTATCTCTCTACTCTAGGGCTGTCTAATTAACGAAAATGTCATGCAGTAGTACACCAGCTAAATTAATTTAGTACTTCGAAGCAGTTATTCTTTTTCCTAAATACTCATGGATCTGCGAAGCTGTACTTCGTCGAAGTAGTACAGAATCGTGTGGGTACGGAATCGTATGATCTAAATCTGCTGTCAACGTTGGAATCAAAGCTACTAATAGTTTCATCCGCGAGCGTTGCAAAATATAGCAGCTACAGAGTACATTGTGAGTCTATCTATGGTAAGAAATGAAATAAAGTTTACAAGACGAAGAAGACATTCTCTCAGTGTTCGGATCGACGCTTCCTACCAGCTCGCTGTCTAGGTTTGCCGTCAGGCGGATTTCCTTTGCCTCCAGATTCCGCCAAAGTCTTGGGGGTGGGAGAGCCCCCAGCAGATTGCAAAGCAGTGTTGACCGTCTTCGAAATAGTTGATACACCGTCTACAAACCGTGTTCGAAAGATGACGTTAGCGTTGTTGAACATTCCCTCTTTCAGAGAAACCACAATAAATTGCGATCCGCTGAAGTGCTTCCGTAGCATTCGCCCAATGTTTTGGGTGTGACTCAAGTCCAACGCAGCGTCAACCTCGTCCAAGATATACATAGGGGCGGGCTTAAACCGAAGCATGGCCAGAACAAGGGAAAGGGCAATTAGGCTGCGCTGCCCTCCAGAGAGCTCAGAAAGTGAATCCTTCCAGGTCGCTCCAAAAGCAACGCGAATTTCAAGGCCATCGTCAACTGTCTTTCCTGGGGGAGGCTCAAGCTTGGCCGATGTTCCAGGTAAAAGCTCCGAAAAAATCTCACCGAAACTTCTGTTAACCTCTTTCCACGTCCTTTCGAGGGCAACCATCTTCTTTTCGTCTAAGCCAGCGATAACTGACTGAATCTTGGACTTGTCCTTTTCAATGATGTCTTTCTTTTGCACTAAGCTTGTGTACTCGTCCTTTGCGGTTTCAAACATGTGCATTGCTTTCTTGTTGATCTTCTTCTTCAATTCGTCCTGGCGGTCGCGAAGCTTTTCAAGAGCAGAGTGCGCAGCTTTCACTTTTGATTTGGAAAATTCATACTCAGACCCCGGAGAATTGAAGTGCTGCTCCTCTTGCTCAATCCATTTGTGCTCTTTCTCTAAATGAGCGATAAGCTTTTCGGCTTGACCGCGACCACGTTCAAATTCCTTAAGCTTACTTTGTAGCTTGTTGCGCTCAATAATTGAGTTGTCAAACTTCTCAACCAGGTCATCCAAAGCTTTCCGTGCAGTGGCAACATTGGAATCTGACTTTGCAAGACGAATTCTCTCTGTCTCAAGCCGCTCCTTCACCTTTTCGAATCGACTAGTCTCCGACAGCACTTTCGCGTCGTACGACTGTACCTCTTCATAAAGCTTCGCCACACTTGGCTCGACAATTTCAACTCGCTGTTCTTCTAAGCGTTTCAGATCGTCATTCAGATGATCAATTTGGACAACAAGTGAATCATGCGCGTCCTTGCACTCTTGAGACTCGGTCAAAGCGCCCATGTGAGCGTCCTTGATCGACCGCATTGCAGTCTCCGCTTCCGCCTGGATTCGTTTGCGTGCAGAATCTGCATCTTGAAGCTCAGTTTCAAGAACATTAATACGTTCTTCGTTCTCCTTCAGGGAATCTTTCGCTGCCTTCATACCAGTCGGGATGGTCTCAGAGAGTTCTAGGTTCAGAGCATCGACTTCAGCCAGGAGTCGCCCGGTGGCAGACGTCGCAAGACGCTCGGTCAACAAACCATCTTGATGCTGTTGAATCTCAAGGGCGGCTGTAAGCTGACGGTGGGTTTTTGAATTTGCATTCGAACGGCTGAGGTCCGCGCTGAGGCGCTTCACGTTCTTCGTCCGAGTAAGGAGTTCCGCCTGAGCATCAGCCAGCTCGTTCAACAAAAGAAGCGCGGAAGTACCACCGCCATTTCTGGAAGAACCACCAGAAAGCGTCCCAGACGGATCGTACACGTCACCCTCCCAGGTCACACTCCGAGTCCTCACACCCTGATCGAAGGTCACTTTTTTCGCAGACTCCATATCCGGGCAAATGAGAGTACGCCCAAACACGTGCTCAATTGCGTTGGAGACTTCAGTACTGTATCCGACAAGATGAAGCGCAAGGTCGCACTGGGGCTCCAGTTGCTTGGCCCTGGCACACCGCCTAGCGTCAAGCACGGAATGACTGATCTTGTTCAGTGGCAAAATAGTGACACGCTTCCTAAGCTTGCCCTTGCTGATAAGACTCTGCGATGTCGAATCAGTGTCAACGACAACCTGATACAACCGACCCCCAGCGGCCACCTCAAGCGCCGTCGCCTTTGCTGGCTCTTTCACTTGGAAGAGCTTAGCAACCCGTCCGTGAACTTTTCTCCGATCGAAATTGGGCTGCGGGTTGGTGTACTCGAAGTCGTAAGCGCTGAGACGAGCAGAAAGCTGATCCACGCGTTCCCCAAGCTTCGCAGCGACACACTTTTCATCGGTCAATTTCTGAGAGAGAGCGGCAGCCTCATTCTCATCGAAATCAAGCTCGTGCACAGCCAATTTTGCGTCAGCAATTGACTTCTCCATCTTCTTCTTCTCCGCCTCCAGAGCGCGTACACCAGCACGGTCACCGGCGAGCTTGGCGGACTTGTCCTTGTGCTCTTTCTTCAAATGCGCAAAGCGGAGCTTGAAAGAATCGAGCTCCGACTGGGCGGTAGACGCCATCCGCTTCGCAGCCTCAAGCTGGTCAATGGCCGAGCCCGTGCCGGTCGCTTCACTGTTCTGCGCGGACGCACCAGTGAGAAGAGCGGTCTCAGCAGCAGTGACAGCGTCGGCTGCCTTCTGCTCTCCAGCTTCGGCGGCGACGACTTTGCTGCTGGCCTCTTCGAGATGGGCGGTTTTCTCCTCGAGCGACACGCGAAGTTCTTCTTTATTCTTCTCCAGAGCCAGGAGACTGGCGCGCTCCGCCTCGAGTGCGGCACGCTGATTACGAAGGAAGCCATTCGTCTGCGTAAGCTTCTTGTCGAGCTGCTCGGCATCAGCCTCCAAGTCATCAATGCCATTTGAGCCCGCAAGCTTAGAGCGAGCACGCGTGAGTTCGCTTACTTCCTTCTCTAATACCTTCCTCTCATCGGCCATAGTGACAGTGGACTCTTCGAGGTCGGCAAGCGCATCGGTTACCTCTGTGTGCTCGGCGGAGGACTGGTTGAGGGTGTTCTTCGCGCGGTAGTGCTCGTACGCAGTAGTGTAGCGCGAATACTGCTCGAGGTCGTTGTTATTTTGGTTCCACTCCATGTAGTGCTTGCGCTCCTTCTCGAGTTTGGCCAAGGAAGGGTTGATCTTCTCTGTGAGCAGGGAATCAATCTCCTCGACCTTACGCGCCTTTTTCTCAATAGTCTTCAGCGCCTGCTCTTTCTTGTTCTCGTACATCTTTGTCCCAGCAGCCTCCTCAACCATGGACAGCATCTCTGGCGGCTTCATAGCGATAACTCTGGTGATTCTGCCCTGCATGATGAGAAAGTGGGGGTTGTTGACGTTGAGGCCGACGAGATGGAACAAATTCTGAACGCGAGCCGGCTGTGCAACATTGCCATTAATCAAGTACTTGTTGCGGCCGCCGATAACAATCTGCCGAGTGACAGTTATCTCCTCGAAATCCTCGTAGCCAACGGGTGACGTCGCTTTGTCTTCATTGTTAAAGACGAGCGTAACTGTGGCCTTGGTTATCCCCGCCTGGCCGCCCTTGTACACAAGCTCCTGCAGCGACGAGGCGCGGACCTGGCTAAGGTTGGAAATGCCGAGAACGAAGCATATGGAGTCAAGGACGTTCGACTTGCCGCTGCCGTTGAGGCCTGTGATTGCGTTGAAAGCGGCGTCGAAGCCTGAGACGACGGTGCGCGTGGCATAGCTCTTGAAGCCATCAATAATGACCTGGCGCAGATGCATGGCAGGCGGACTGGCGCCGGGGGGACAGAGCGCGATTGCCTGGAGCGCAAGAGGGAAGCGCGGGGACAAAAGAGCGGCAAGGAGGCGCGCTCAGGATCGGTCGTTCTGTCTGGTTGGCATGTTGAGCCTGAGGGATACCGGCACGCGCGTCGGGCGCGCGAATTTGGAGTTTGAAAGGTAAAGTTTGGCGCCAATTTTCAAGTGGCACTTCTTAGTTTTTTGAAAGGCCTTTAATTTACTTCTTTTTGGAAGGGTTGACCCTTCCATGTTTTTTGGGGTGACACTAAAAGAGTCACCCGTTTTTTGAACTGCCTATATGACGTGATGACATGACGTCTTTCCCCGTACGACCACTCATTCATGCCATCGACGTGCCGTCGGCATTGTCATGTGACAGCGACAGCAGAATTGGCTGACACTTCCCCTTCGAGCAAGCTACAACTGCCAGTGTCGTTGCGCTGCGAGACGGGTCCCGTAATAACAGTCGTTCCTTTCGCTGTCGCCGTCGAGAAGGAGACCTCAGTCGCCCGTCTGTCCCCTCAACTCCTACTCACTCTACTGAGCCAGTTGCCTCATCTTCAAATCCAGAACCACTATGCCGTGGAAACTTAGCGGTCTCGGCTCTTCCCTAGCCTCAGCGACATTGAAGACCGCGTCCTGCCCTTCAAACGACCTCGCCAAAACAAATCGTGTCTTCCTCTCTCCAGCAGACTATGCCAGTATCACTGGCGGCCTGTCATCCTCCTCCCGTGAAGCCGTCCCAGTCTCTGTCGGCGGCTCTCTAGTCTACCTTGCCTCCTCCCACTCCTCTGTCAACGCGGGTTCGATCGGCTTCAATTCTTTCCAGCGCCGCGAGCTGCGCCTCGCGCTCAGCGATGAGACTTCCGTAGCGCCCCTCGAAAGCCAGCCTCCCGCCGCCGCAGCCGCCACCTTCGAAGTAGACCTCAAATCCAAGCGCGACGCCGCGATAGACGTCGAAGCCGACGCCCTCACCGCTGAGTGCGCCAAGCGCCTCGCCCACCACGTGCCGACCGTCGGCCAGATATTCCTCCTCGACTTCTACGGCTCCACTATCACACTGCGCGCCGCCACCCTCGTGTCGGCCAACGGCTCCGTTGAGTGTGCCACCATCTCGCGAGAGACAGAGTTCTACTTTGCGAAGGCACCGGGAACCGTCCTGCGGCTGAAGGGCAGCGAGTCGCGGCCGAAGGATGTATTTCGGCCTGATTTTAACTTTGAGAAAATGGGCATCGGTGGCCTGGATAAGGAGTTCTCCGATATCTTTCGGCGCGCCTTTGCGTCTCGTGTCTTCCCGCCATCGGTCGTGCAGAAGCTCGGCATTCACCACGTGAAGGGAATGTTGCTGTATGGCCCGCCCGGGACAGGAAAGACACTTATTGCTCGGCAGATTGGGAAGATGCTTAATGGGAAGGAGCCTAAGGTCGTCAATGGCCCCGAAATTTTGAATAAGTACGTGGGCCAGAGTGAGGAGAACGTGCGCAACTTGTTTATTGACGCTGAGGCTGACTCTGCTGCTAATGGCGACGACTCGGAGCTCCACATCATCATATTTGATGAGATTGACGCTGTTTGCAAGCAACGAGGCTCGACTGGCAACTCGACTGGCGTCCACGACACTGTTGTCAATCAGTTGCTGTCCAAGATCGATGGAGTTAACTCCCTCAATAATATTCTCGTCATCGGCATGACCAATCGCAAGGATTTGATTGACGAGGCTTTGCTAAGGCCGGGGCGATTAGAGGTCCATGTGGAGATCTCTTTACCGGATGAGCATGGTCGTCAACAGATTCTCCGTATCCACACTGCCAAAATGCGCGCAAATGGCATGCTCGCCGACGACGTTGTTATTGACGAGATTGCAGCAGGGACTAAGAATTTTTCTGGCGCTGAGATTGAGGGGCTCTGTAAGTCTGCTGCCGCCTTTGCTCTTAACCGGCACGTGGATTATCGTGATTTGCAAAAGAAAGTGGACGCCAGTGGCGTGCGTGTCGTTATGGACGACTTTAGAAAAGCGATGGTCGAAGTGCAGCCTGCGTTCGGTATGGGCAAAGATGATTTTGCGCGCTGTTTGCTGGGCGGATTTCTCAATCATGGTCCTCGAATGCAGCACCTTGTGGAGGCAGGCAAGTTGTTTAGAGACGAGGTCGCAAAGTCAGAGCGATCGCCATTGTTATCTGTCTTGATCGAAGGTTCACCCGGAAGCGGCTCTACTGCTCTAGCCGCGTACCTAGCTGTTGACTCGGGCTTCCCCTTTGTTCGCATTGTGTCCCCGGAGTCATTTGTCGGCTACTCGGAGGCGTCCAAGTGCGCGGCGCTCGCCAAAATTTTCGATGACGCCCACAAGTCTCCGCTTTCTGTCGTTGTGCTGGATAATATAGAGCGCCTGCTGGAGTACACACAGATCGGACCTAGGTTTTCGAACAGTGTCTTGCAAACCCTCATGATATTAGTCAAGTCTGTTCCTCCGAAGGGTAGGCGACTGCTTATTCTTGCCACGACAAGCTGCGTGGATGTAATGCGTAACCTGGGATTTCTATCCGTATTTTCGGCAACTCTGACGACACCTGCCTTGGAGCGCGACGAAATAGCCGCTATCATAGATGGGACTGCGCAGTCAATTGCGCTTAATCTGGGGCACGAGGCAGAAAAGCTGTCCCCTCGAGCCCTCGCTACCACGTTTAGGTCTTCTCAGGATCGCGAGTTTGCCTTAGATCTGCTGGAGGCCGAAAAAGTGGGCGTGAAGAAACTCCTGATGATCATGAATATGTCTCGTCGGGAAAAGTCGAACGGAACTTTTGTAGTTGAGATGGACCGACTAACTGCTGTTCTGAAGGACGTGCTTTAAAGTCGGTTATATAAAGCCAAGCTTCTCCGCGTCATTATCGCTATCGAAAACGAATCTTGTTTAAAAAAAAGCACAAGCCATCGACGAGATACTGCTGCTCATGGCCATGAGCAGGAGCAGTATCTCAAGAACTGTGGCAATGGCAGCAGTTCTAGTATTGTCCACTCTTCCGACGATCGGAGTGCTGGATCAGTACACCTTATTACGATATATCGTGTTTCAAGCTTGTCAGCAAAGCTCCACCTTCAATGCATCTCGTTCAAAGTCGTAGCCGGATTACAATCGGCTACTGCTTTGGATGAGATGCGTTGGAAGTAAAATCGCCAGGCTCACGGAGATTATCATAGGGCGCGGCACTACAATGCAACTGACGCAGTCAAGGTCAGCTGCGAACTGCTAGTGTCACAAGTGCATCACGCACTGTGCAGTATCACTCCTATCTCTCAAACGGTAAATCAGACAAATGAAGGAAGGGACAGCTAGCTAGATGAAGGAAGGGACAGCTAGCTAGGGCGTGCTGCACAGAGGGTGCGATGAAAACCGCAGTTAGGAAAAGGGCTTTACACGAAACTGCCCTCCTTCGTGAGAACGGATTCGACTTCTTGATTCACCTTGCAATTGGGCTCAGGTTTCCTAACATCAGGGTTCGGGGCAGTCTCTCTCGTGCTCGCAACAACCATAGACAAAACCTTGGCAATCGACGAAATCGAGACGACCACTGCCGCACCAACGTTGACTCCCTCTCCATCCCCTTCCTCCGCCAGACGCGCGAGCATGCTTTCCCATCCAGGCACCTTTTCGTAACCAATCTGCCCAGCACCCCTTTGCTGAGCCGCCGCGTCGGCATTGCTTTCCAGATATCTCGCCAAGTCCGTAATAGTAACTCTGGTGATATTCCTCGCGTCAATGTCAATCCCATACGTCTTCTTGTCATCTCGACCCCCACGAAAAACCAAGCGCGCCCGTAAACACATTGGAAAACCCACGCGACAAATGTTGGGGTCCTCCGGCACAGCCGAAGCTATAGATACAGCCAGAGGGCAAACCTGCAACAGAAGATCCTTCAGAACAGCTCCAGCCGACAATTTGCTTGAATTCAATAATTCTTCCATCAATTGGCCAGCTCGCTCTAGAACGGGTTTCGCAGGTCGCAACAGAACACGGAACCCGCTAGAAGTAAACACGATAGACATTGTGGACTGCTCTATCCGCAATTCCAGGGAAGCCAGAGTCTTTTTCCCTACCTCGTAGGCAGAAGCGTCCACGCCGCTTATCAACGAGCACATGCATCTTGATCGATACAAATTAAAGCGACACTGGCTCAAAATACCAGGGCTAAGGCCTTCGTGGTGAAATACCAACTCCTGCGTTCGAGCAGAATACGAAACGGCCTCACCAGCCCCAACAGGATCGACTGAGTCAAACACGTCGCTGCTCAAGGTCAAGCGAAGTTCCCAGAAATTGTTTCCCAGCAAAAGCAGCTCTGCCGAGGAGACTGGTAGTGGATCAGCCACGACATGTACAAGCGTGCGATGAGGCGTGCCACGCCTGCTGGATAATCTATCATCTTCAATCACCCCGTCGCAGATGTTCATGTCCACGAGCGCTTGCAAAATTTCGTCCCTTCTCAAAGACAAAGCCGTAATTTCACAGAACGAGCTCGCAGCAGCAGCGGCGCATCCTGATCCGTTCATCATCAACTCGGTCAGATCCTTAGCGCACATGCGCGCCTTTTTTGACCTCCCATCTCTTTCATCTCCGAGGAAAGAATTCAGCAGGTGGCGCTTTCCCAGCAAAAACACAACACCGCCTCCAGCGTCTACTTGTCTAAGAGACAAAACCTGTGGCGGGCTTTTGTCGGAAACATCAGCGCCAGCGACTGGTGCAACAGCCGGATTTCGAGTGCGTCCTACACCGAATCTACGGACTACTCTGCCGGTTCGATCAACATTCCCCTCCTCACTTGGTTCCACGCTGGTTACCAGTTTCTGGTCGGGGTCATCATCAAACAAAGTTATTGGGGCGAACACGTTTGACTTACAGCTCTCGACAGCGAGAAATGGCGGCTGAAACGACGAGCTGTGAGCCCCTAAAAAACGGCTATCTACAGAGGAAGCTAGCCCCGGCGGCTGAAGCGTCATTGAGACCATATCTGCGGCTTTGAGACTGCGTGAAAGTGTTTGCAATTGCAGGACATTCTTAACAGTGTCAAGGAATTTGAGGACTACAGAACTGGCGCTGGTCAGCGACTTGAAATGACCGTCTCTGGGCCATCTAACCTGTTCAGTCAGGCCAGAAAGGGCCTTTGAAGAAGCGGCAACGCCTCCATAGAGGCGCCAGTTGAAAGCTCCGGTTTTAAGAGCGATCGACAGCTCAACGCCACCAGTGAGCGGCGATTCAAAAAGAAGCACCGGGTCCTCGCTGTCAGCAGCGTCACAAAGCCGCCGTTGAAAGACAGTGTCCCCGCAAGCCTCATACAAGCCGCGAAGTTGCTGTCGCGCCCGCTTGCGCATGCTGTCAACCAAAAGAGCTTCGACATTTACGGCCGAGGTGCATAATTGTGGCATCTCACAGCCCAGCACAGGCGGTTCATGCAAAACACAGCTAATGACGCTCACATCATCGCCGCCAGGCTTGACAGTTATAGATGATGGGGTTAGAGCGTTCTGCCAATACCTGACTAGGACAGGACGCCGGGAATCGGCAGTACTAGTGACACCATCAGTAAAAAGCTTGGAACTGCGCCAGCTAGCGGCAGTCTGCAGAGCAGATACCTGCGCTCTGACATGGTCCATGACAAAAACAGCGGCAATCTCAAGCGACATGCACTTGGCCATCACTCGGAGCATTCGAGAAGCGCGAGCAGAAGGCGATTTCTCGTCGACCTCCTCCTTCTCCTTCACAGTCTCGCCATCAGACATGTGAACATCAGCGTCCGCCGAGGAGACAGCGGCAGCAGCGAAGTTGAAGAAGGGCGACGCGTGTGCAATTTTGCTCTGGTCGCCCACCCTGCCCACTTTTCCTTCTTTTGCCTCCTCCGCCTCTCTCTCTGCCTCCTTAAATTGGGCAGGATTAGTAGCAGCCCAGAACATCCTCGCCTCTAGCCCCTGCCTGAGCACAAGCTCCTGCTCGCGACTGAGAAGCAGGCGGCGGTCCGACGCAGCACCGTCCTCGCCCCTCCGGCCTCTCTTCGGCATGGGCGTGAGTGCATCAGAGTCTGGAGCAACATGCACAGCCAGTCGGAAGATGCGCAAGGACGCGTCTTCCTCCTCCAGCCTATCGATAATAAAATCGACGTCCCACGCGCCCTCCACACCCATCCTGACGGCAGCGTCGCTCGGCGCGACGCGCCAGTGCAAAACGCGACACCCCGCCGGCAACGCGCCTCGCACGGCGCTCCTCGTCGCTGTCCCGAGTCTGACAATAGCATCGGCCTCGTCGGACTTGGCCTCGCCGCGAAGCGGCACGT
>JAULCF010670469.1:0-10360 GCA_032361265.1 Devaleraea mollis | reverse complement strand
TGCCGGTGCGCACTGGCAAATGTGGCATATAACCAGAGCGTTGGGATTTTACCAAAACCTTTACCAGTGGACCTTTACCTTTTAAAGGGTTTTACGAGATTTTACTTTGTTTTACCTTTTACTGTTTACTTTATTAGGACTTCAAATTGGTAAAGTAATAAAGGTTCCTTTGCTTTACATCTTGTGCCATTTTGATAAAATTGTCAGTGTCAGCTGGCCCTATCCTATCCCTTTGGGGTTAGGGCATCAGCGTCAGCTTTTCGTTTTTGATTAGGGCATCTGTTTATGGGGTACTGTTTTTAGGGTACTAGCCTTATCATAGGAATACGTTAGAGATACCGTCCCAAAAATACGGTATTTTTCAAATCTTTTTGGTATAATACCGTATTTTCGTATTTTTCCGTATTTTTCCGTATATTGCCGTATTTTTCCGTATTTTTCCGTATTTTTTCCGTATCTTTCCGTATTTTTTGCTCTAGCTGTTTGTATTTTTGCGTATTACAGAGAGTCTGTATTCCTTTTTCAGGACTTCTCAGGCCAAAAGAAATTTGCTCAAATTTGTGTGAATATTTTCACTTTTCATTATTTTGATCTTTGCTGGAGCGAATGTTGACAGAGTCACTGTTAGATCTTATGAGAAGAGTATGATAGGAGTATAATACTGTATTTTTCCGTTATGAAAAATACAGAAAAATACGGCTTGGGACGGTAGTTAGAGATCGGCGCGGTAACGCGACGCCGGTTGCCATGGGTAGTGAGCTTGATGCCCAGCCTTGTTCCTACTTATAAAAACTAGTGAATCAGCATATAATAACGAACCAGTATACTCACGAGGAAGTACACGCGCGTTAACGCAGACAAGCTCCGCGCCGAAAAAGACGGCAAGGGAAGCCTCCCTAAAAAGACACTAAGACCGCGAGTGGCACCCCGCGGCGTCTTTTAAGCTATCACCGTTAACGGCGAGTACTTCAATCGACCCGAAGGGATACTGAGAGACTCACCTTCCTTTTAGGCCTCATACCCTATTTGGATTCGGCGAGCCTTACGGATTGATTCCGTCATTAATTAATAAGGAATCTTGACTAGCGTCGATTCATAGTTACCTGATCCAGAAACTTCGAAGTTTACGTTCAAATCCTTTGGCACTTTTGCTAACCACTTCTGCTCTCCTTTCTGAGAATTTGAGCAAAAAGAGTCGCGGAAAACGTTCAAATTTTAAGCAATTTTCGCTAAGAATTATGGACACCAACGTGGGGAAAAGGGTGAGCAACGCGCCAGAAAGTCCCCCAATTGGGCCTATCAACGGCCGAGAAGATGGTTCCGCGCGCCCTTCTTCCGTCGGTCCTTCTGGTATCCCAAACAGCGAGGACAGAACGCCTTACAATCCGCCTCCTGTCCAGTCGACCAGCCCACCAGCGTCCCTGAGCGCACGGCCCTCAACATCCCCGTCAGCGACCCTGCTGGCGAGCCTTTGACAACCCTTACCTTCCGTGCGCCAGACGCAATCGATGATCTCTTCTCTCCCCAAGCGCTCCTGCCAAACCTCCGAAGCCCCCCACCTCAGCTCTCAGCAGCGGGCCCGCGCGTGACCACGTCCTCTCTGTGGCCGTTGGACCGCCTCCGTCTGACTCTGGTGCTTCACCCTCGCCGGCAACCGGCTATAGCGACTCTTCTCCGCCCTGCGCGCCCGAGAGTTCGCCCCCAGTTTCTGTCCCCGACCCAGGTGCTCCTTATTATGCTGCCACAGGTGCTCAGTCTATTACCCGAGGTGATCCGTCTCATGTCCGAGGTGCTCTGTCTGTCGCTGTCCCATATGCCCTGTCCGCCCATGAAAACGAGCCGCCCGCTACCAACGTCAGCAGCGCGGCTGCCAATATCACGCAAAGGAAGAAGATCAAGGCTTCTAAGCCTCCGCGTCACCCTCAAGGTGCCGCAGTCGACGCCGGCTTCTGCGGCGACACCGCGCGCGGCCGACAGGACTCGAAGACGAAGGCGATAGACGATGCCTCATGGGGCCATAGATCGGCCCGCTCTTCTCAGCCCCACGCGGTCCGTCGTCCTCCGCCTCTCAGTCCGTCAAGAGCTCGTCCACTTGGTGGTCCTCGCGCACCTTTGGCAACATCCCCGGGATACGCTGGGGCCCAGCGTGACGGGCGCTTCTCTCGAAGAGAAGCGCCGCGCTAAGCTCTTTGTTTCCCAGCTTCTGCGCGGAGTCAGAGGTGGAGCCTTATGTCACGCAGACGTGCTGAGGAGTTTCGCAAACAGCTACAGCAAGCTGGATAAAGTTTTGAAGTCAGTGAGCAACATGCCCCCACAAGCCCTCATGGGAATATCAACGCGCTGCTGAAAGACTCCACGAAGAACCGGGACCCCGCTTTCCAGAGGTCTCTCGCCGCCGCAGACGTCGACAGTTTAGACCTTCGCTCCGTTCCGAAAAAATATCTCGACGACGTTTATTCACATTGGATTGGCAGCGGCTCTGTGCGGCATGGAATGGAAATTTCGCCCTCGGATGTCCCTCTCGTCTGGCGCGAAGACCGACGCTCCGAGTTCTACGCGCTCGGCGGAAAAATCGAGTCTGGACTCTATCCCGATGGCGAACGGTATCATCGGGGGCCTAAGTATCTCAAAAGACCCGGTCGTCGCATCCCGGAGCCTGCTGCCCCTACTATCGAGGAAGCGGGCGCCCTGATAAGAGTTTATGAAGCCCGCGTTCGCTCGAAGGATGCTTCCGACGATAGCTCAATTGCCTCATTAGCTCCAACCGACGAGGCCCCAGCTGCGCCTGTGGATCAAAATCGGGGCGAAGCATCTGCATATCGTGTCGGAAAAGGTCGCGACTGCGTCGTCGCCGCGCCTGAGGACAAAGCCGTCACTTCCCTTGAGTGCGCTGAAACGCTGAGCGCTCCGCCGCCGAACTTCTCGAAGGCGGACCCGAAGATTCCCCCGGCAGCTTCTTTCGTTGTAACCTCGGCCCACACAGATGTGCAGCATGCCTTGTGCTCTACGCTCGTCCGTAACGTCATCCCGTCTGATGAAGAGCGTGCGGTGTACGCGAGAGAGGATGATGAGATTTTTAGGAAGCCAAATAAGTTACGCAGGAAGAGAAAGTATGTGGGCCTCGAGCTAGGCAAGGAGATGAAGGGCAGGAGCGTCGTCATGGCCAAGGATGTCGCCCCCACCATTACTGGTCTGCGCCGATCTGGCCATGGCTTGTTTGAGATCCCTGTCGTCATCGCGCCCGTTGAAAATTTGCGCCAGAAGAAGAAGAGGATTAAAAATCTGCGCAAGTCTCCTCGGCTCCGAGAAATGAGAAAGGCCTCCCGAAAATAAGGTGGGCATTTCAGAACTACAACTACCTGGACCCGTCTCACCCGGACGTGGAAGAGAATCGTGGTATTGGCTATCAGCCTACGCTTGACATACCCGACTATGGCAGCGCAAGCTTCAACCCCGCGATTAGCGGCCCGGAGCCCTTCTTTCACTCACCAACATATGACTGGCATAATCAGCTGATCATCCCGGCGTCTGAATCGAATATCCTCGACGTTTATTGGGACTGGACATGGAATTCCGCTCTTGCAAGAGAAATGATAATCCCTGGTTCTCCGCTGGCCCTCCATACACTCCCGCGATACTGGCATTCCTCAAGAACTAGCAGCACGCTTTCTCTCGCACGCCTCAGTCATCCCAAACTCCGTCTCAGCAGCAAGAAAACCAGCGAAGTGTGCAGGGCGCGCGTCAGCCAAGCGCGAGAGGTATCGCTCTGTGGCCACTGCACCTGGCGCCCCAGGAGACGAGCCTAGCTCCTCCGATTCCGGCGGTGAAGATGAAGACCAAGACCGCGGAGATGGCTATGTTACGCCGTCAACTAGCGATGACAATGATGAGGTTGGAGAGGAGCTTGAGCCGCGCTCGAGAGAAGCAGGTCTCCTACTCCCGTCGCGCCGTTCGCGCCCAGCGATCAGCAGCCGAAACAGTCAGAGGCCGGGACGTGGCGTGCGCTATTAATTTGGGATGGGTGAAAGGAGGCACAATGAGGCGATTCGTGGAGATCGCCAGTCGCCTACGTAGTATGGCTTCAGGCGGCTTCGGCCGTTATGACGGCACATATGGTGCCTTTCGGTCTGCCCGCCATGGCTCGCATGGCGGCTGCAGTGAGAATCTGCCCGTGGACACCAGAGATTACCCACCCGAAGGCGGAATGCATTACCGTGACATTAGATACGCCGAGAATTCAATTCGCAAGATGTATCGACATGATTTCAAGATATGGGTCCTCGACGAGAAAATACCTTTCGCTCGCCGAGAAAAGACAGTGGTCCAGTGCGAGAGGTACTTCAACAAAAAAATCTTATGAGGTGCTAGGTCAGAGGACGATCTTCTCGGCTCCAAGAAATCGATCTCTTGCTCATGTCTGGGGCTCTGTCACCGCAAACGATGATCTCGCTGAACGAGTGGTCTGATGGCGTTGCTAACCGAGAAGATCTGCATGTGGAGCACTACTGGGGGAACCTCGCGATGAAGATGGAGAGCGCCGGAAACCTGCTCGACATGCAGCAAATGCTGCGGGACGTGACTTGGCAGCATATTCGCGCCGCTCACCGAGAAGAGTTTGACGGGCACGTCCTCGCCAGTCTGTTCGTCAAAAAGTGTCGCAATATGGCGGAAAAGTGCACGTCTAACCCGGAGATTTCTCTCGAGACCGCGCGCCAGCAGTTCGAATTTGGTACGCTCGGTACAGGCTTCAACGGGGCCTGGCGCAAGGAGTGCAACGACTTCAACATGCACAATGGCGGTGGTAACGAGCATCCGAATTTATTCGCAGATCGTTTCGGCGATTCCGCTGACTTCAACTCGCCCGATCTCCATCGCTTGAATGCGAAGCCCCGACGGAGATGTGCTCTGCCGACGAGGTTTAGCGAGACAGATCATGACTCCGATTCCAGTCTCGAAGCTCAAGAGTAGCTCTGGTACACAGGGCCGAGCCGCTTCGAACCAAGCGATTCTCGCCGCATCCGCCCGCAAATCCCACATTCCCGTGACTGCCATTCGTAGCGCGGTAGAGGACAAGAAGGTCCCTCACACCCGGTGCGGCCTGCCGCCAGACCGCCGCCCGCGCGATTCGAGAGACGCCCTACCGCTGCCGCCGGAGCCCGACCACCGTACGGCACAAGGCGAATTGCTTCTAAAGCTGATGGCTCCGCATCCGGGGCTGGAAAAGTGGTCATTGGTCTCGGTAGAGATGGCAGAACTATGCTCTGCCTCAAGTGCAGCCCCAAATTTCATTTCATTGCGGCCTGCCCTACTCTCTCCCCCGGGCAACGCAGCTTTTTAAACGAGGATTTCGCTTAAGCTGAGGCTACGCTCTACAATAATCATGGCCGCAATAGCCATGAGCCGTCCCGTGATGAAGAGCGTGTAGAACAAGACTCCTATCGAGATATCTAAGCGGAGGAGGAGGGAAAGATCGGCACCCTGCTCTGCTCGCTCGATCGTAATGAGCCGCGTGTGTCATTCGCCGAAAGCGACGATTCCTGGAATATTGACCACGACCCCGCTGTCTTTCAAGCCGACACATATCTCTACGCGATTGAGCGCTTTCCGTCCTCCCCCAACCGTGTGAGCTGCACAGACGACACATGCGTCTACCTTGGAGAACCTCTCTCGGTCTCCGGACTCGCATTTTATCTTCGCGACTGCATGGCACTTGGGATTCCGGATAATGAAGCTACGTCTTGCCTCAGACCTTCATAGCGCAGTTTCTCGTTTGGCGACACTATCTTCAAGACAATAGGATTTGCCCCTGGATTCTTTATCGCTGATGATGGCAGAGTCGTCACCTTCTCGCAAGATATAATCCAGAGCAACAAGATACCTTCCCTGCTTGGCCTCGCCACTATGCGCGAGATGGAAGCTGTCATTGATGTCGGCAGAAAGACTCTCTCCTCGGCGTGTGGGTGGACGGCCGAGCTCTTTTCTAATAATGGCCATCTCTATCCGAACGCCCCACCCGCTGGCACGACCGAACTTCTTGAGTGCTTTCGCTTGAGCCCTCAGGGACATCCTCAGAGCGCTTACGACTTCTAAGCTACGGCCTCTACTCCCGCGAAGCACACACGAGCGAACAGGTCACTCAACAGCTCGGAAAATGGCTCGTTTCCTGCGGATCGGCAACTAAAAGGAGAAATTTACCGACGACGATTTCGAGAAACTCCAGGAAATCGTCCGAAAGTGTCTCACGTGCGATCGCTTTGGCTCAGTCCCTCGGTGTCTCCGAGTCGCTTTCGCCCAAGAAAACGTATTCAATCGCCTAGTAATCACGGATGTTTACTTGGTCGGCCGAGAACCCACACTGAACATCATGTGCTGCGGTACAAAGCTTATGGTAACTCGAGCTCTCAAGTCGTTCTTCCGCAGCAGTATGGCAAGCATTTTTCGTGGAGTGGGTCCTGCGTTCTCTTGGCCCTCCTCAATTTCTTGTTGTCGAAGCTGCGGGTGAGTTCGTCAGCGATGAGTTTCGTACGAATTGCAAGTCTATCGGCGTCGAGCTACTCGAGAAAACCACTGAGGCTCACTGGAGTTTCGGTGTCTGCGAGAGACTCAACTCTGTTTTGCGATCGACGTTTAACAAATGCTGGGTCGAGACCGACTTTGCGAGCTGGAGAACAGCAGCGCTAATAGCCATCGCGACTCATTTCTTCAACGATACGATCAACGACACCAACACATCGGCATATCTCCTCGTCTTCAGCCCACAGCCATCGTTCATGTCCCCGTCTGCGCCGCAAATTGAGTCTCTGACTAATGGCGAAAATATCGCAGTCATGAATGCTGTTCGCTCTGCGGCCGAAGCACTGCACTGTCGGATGCTATATTTGGAGTTCAAGCGTCGGCAGCGGCCAACCGATGTTGATTCCCTTCTGCCTGGAAGCCTGTGCTACGTCTATCGATAGAAGAGTCAGATCTCACTCAGATCTGGCAAAGTCGGTGGGTTCTCTGGCCCTTATCTTTACTTGGGAAGACGAGGAAGCGTCGCTTGGGTGAAAATCGGGGAAACACTGCATGAAGCCCCAAAATCACACGTCAAACCATCACCAGCCGCAGAAGACTTGTATCTGCTCGCATCATCGCCCACGGCAATCGAAGATGGGGAGCTCATGGCCACAAAGCCGCAGCCTCCGCGGCGTCTGCGCGAAGAGATAGATGAATATATGCTCTTCCCGTATCACGCCACTGCCGAACACAATATGAAGCTGCACGTCGTCCGAGACTTCAACCTTCACCCGAGAGCCAACGAGCGTGTCGCTCACGCTCTCCCCAAGAATCTCGCTAAAGCAGGTCCATTTCGAGATACCAGAAAAGTATACTTCCGCGTCAAGCCGATTGCTTAAGCACCCCAGCAAAAAGAATAAACTCCGAGTCAACCGCCTTGCGCGTCCGTGTTACTCTTTGGAGATCTCGGCAACCAGGTGCAGCAAACATTGCTGAACGCAGTAGACTCATTCTTTGTGGAAAAAGGGAACGCCTGCGCACTCGATGACGTTTTATTACCGAGATTGTGACGCCAAGCCACACTTCCTGTGATCAGCTCAAGGCAGGCGGAGCAAAAAGCGATGAGTTGAACGGGCTCCTGGATATGGATGCAGTCCAGATCGTTCTGGCGTCCTCCGTTCTGCCGCACGCAAATGTCGTCGGTACTCGCATCGTGCTATCTATCAAGGAATTCGCCAAGGAGGAAGAACGATGAAAAGCGCGGATCGTGGTCCAAGGCTGTATGGATAGACAACCAACCAATATCGCGTCCGATGCCGGCTGCGTAGCCTCGATGTCTGTGCGGATGCTTCTTATTATCGGTTTCTCTTTGGGCTACGGCACCTGGACGCGCAATGTCAAGAAAGCCTACCTCCAAGAAGGAAATCTCACCCGAAATATTTACTTCCGGCCCCCAAAGGAGATGAGAGAGCGCCCCTAAGCCCTTTTATGGTCTCCGCGAGGCTGGCTCCTATTGGGGAGCATACTTAATGGGCCTATTTACAAGCAAGCTGTCTATGACGTCAGAGATGGTCGACAAGTACTTCCTCTTTGGCCACCCCATGAGGAAAAGCGCACGAGGCCTTGTTGCTGAACTCGAGGCGCAGATTGATGCCGCCGCCCCGTCCCTGAAGAGATCTCTGCGGCTGAGCCTTGAAAGGCACTCGCCTTCAAAGCTCGAAGGTCTTGCAGCTGTCCTCGTCGACGATTCCATCTTGGCAGGCACGAGCGCCTTCCGTCGCGACGAACAAGCGATGCACGAGACAGTCAAGATGGGTGCTGGTGCTGATCTCGGCAGTAGGACTCTGAAGTTTGGAGGTCTCAAGAGTGAAAGGGTTGATGGGCACTTGGTTTGCCATCAACGCCAGTACTTGGCCCAGAGAGTCGTCACCGCAAAGCTACCGAGCGGTACATACATGGACAAGACGGTTGTGCAGCGAGAAGACGGCACCATTGGCTGGGTGGCCACGATGACCTGCCCCCACGCTTCATTTCTCGTCTCACAGCTTAGCTAGTTGACGGAAAAAGATGAGGAAGTACTCATGCTGATCAACAAGAGCGTCGACCTGACCCTCAAGTTCGCTTCTGTGGGTATGCGCGTAAATCGCATGGACCTGTTCACGATATGCATCGCCGCATATTCGAACGCATCGTTGGCGAACAACCTAGATCTATCGTCTCATATCTCCGGCGTTATCGTGTTTCGCGGTCTCTCTGGCAACGCGTCGCTCGCGCACTACTAGAGCCGCAAGTGCCAGCGGTCACGCCCAGCGCGCTCTCGGGGGAGGCGATAGCTCTAACTACGGTGTTTGATATAGCCTTTATGTTGCGGAACGCCGTCTCTGAAATCCTTGGCAGACGGGTCTCTCTCTTCGCCTTCAACGGAAGCTACTCCCTCTTCCAAGTCGTGGTAAAGAGCAACCCAGTTCGGGAGAACAGGCTGCTGATTGACGCGGCCGAACTGAAAGAACCCTACTAGTCCGGCTCACTCGACAACCTGGGATTCATCAGAACACGCTTCAACCCGCTGTCGAAGGATGTCGCCGATGAGTCTCTGCTCCTGCGTGTTCTTGCCGAAGGCAAGCTAGAGCACGAGGTCGCTGAATTTATCATCTAGTACGCGTCTCTTCCCAACACCGTCGAAGCCCCTGAAAACGGCAAAGAAGTCGACTTGTCACTGTTGCTAGAAGTGCAAGCCTCTGCACTTGGCCGAGAAAATGTATTTATTATTGTGTGATTGGAAACAGTAAGACGCTGGGTAAACTTTGAGACTGCTCGTCCTGCCTGTCTACTCCGAATGGTATTCTCCTTCGAACACGAAGAACGTGTTCATGTGAATGGTATTCTCCTTCGAACACGAAGAACGTGTTCATGTATCGACGCCTCGTTTTGCACCTCCAGGTACGGCTGTCAGTCTGCGGAAACGGTGTCTCGTCGCTCGAAGTCGAGAGTCGCTCGGCGGCCTCGGCTCCGTCGTCGCCCGCAACCGCTCCCTCCTCCTCAAGTCTCTTCGGCTCCGCCGCCCCGGTGCGCACATCCGTCTCCGCTGGCGTCTTTGCGCTGAAGACGTGCATCTAGAGTGCCCACGGACCGGTATCGGTCGGCCGCAGCCTCCAAGTCGGCGACGAGAACGTCGTACTCGGACCCGTCGAGGTCGACGACATCATTGTCCGCTGCTGCGCGCTCGTCCTCCTTCGCCCACTCGTAGAAGTCGACGACCGATTCAGACGCTGGTTCGCGAGCCGCGGCCTTGTCTCAGCTATCGCTCTTCGGTCTGACGCCCGCGGTCCGTTCCGCACGGAGGCGCTTGTCGCCAGTTTTGGCGTTACTCTTCCCCATCTCTACTCGGTCGCACTAGTTTCAAGGACGAACTGCGTGCCTTCCGTCGCTATTCATCGCGACGACTGCCGAGTTGACTCAAATTTTGCCGAATGCAGGTCCTTCTTTCTTGAGCAATTACCTAGACGAATCAAAAAAAATGATTACAGAAAAACAGCAAGACCCAGAAGCTTCATTCCTCAAAGCAGGCCTACTGCCTGCGTCTCTTTCCGTCCATCTACTCGATCCTCTTCGGACTCCCGCTGATCATTCCTGAGACTGCACGATGTCGAAGTGGCCACAGTAATGGCACAGACACCAAAGATCCGCCCATCCCTCGTGGCAGCTCAGACAGCTCGCGCCAAGCGGATATTCGCTGCTATCCAAAGACAGCGCCGCATTCCTTTCAAGATCTCTGTAGAGGTTCGTGCTAGAATTAGCCCTTTGCTATGGCATAAGGGCTCGAGTTTTTCCCCGATTCCTAATAGGAGGCGCAGCAGGAGAAGCT
>JAULCF010670358.1:0-10363 GCA_032361265.1 Devaleraea mollis | reverse complement strand
TTTGAGAACGTAACTCATATGCGTTATTTAACGTAAAGCTTTCACTAAAAATAACGCATCTGACTTACGAAAAAAAAGTCAATTACACAAAAAAACTGTTGGGTTTTGTCGCTCTAGTGCACGTCTGCCGAAGTTCCAAAATTTCTGCGCTTCCCAAATCCGTCCTCCAACCATGGTTATGCATAATCCGCCGTTTATTTTCGTTCTGTCCGGAATTTCACCATCAGCACTTGAGTTCCATCCGCCTTCCGTCCAGATGGGCCAAAATCCCAAACGGACTAGATGTGTCTTGGAGCCGATCCGCCCGTATTGATCCCTAGTTAGTGCGTTAAGAGATATGAATAGTTCTTGTAGTGCCGCTTCTTTTTTATCTACGTTATCGTATTGCATAATTTCTGCGAGAGTAGCCTGTCTGCCGTCTTGAATGCTCTGCTTGTTTGCCTTAACTTCGAGTAAAGATTTTTGTGCTGCTACCTGTGCCTTGAGTTGCGTGATTTCATCTGTTTTGGAACTTGAAACTTGGCCTTTTTTGTCAGCAGCTAATTTCTTTTTCGCGAGATCCCTTTTTACGTCTGGCTTGTGAGCATTTTGGGGGTTGGAGTGACAATCTTCCGATTTATGCTATGTGATGACCGTGTGTCGAATTCCGCATGGATTCCTTGAAGTTGGCTGATTTTTGCCGTTGTTGTCCCTACTACAGCCGCGTTTTCAAAAGCTCTGTCGATTGATCCGAGTACTTCTATTAGTTGATCGCCAAGTAAAAAGACTTCGCCGTGTGTAGCTTGATCGCGAGACCTCTATTTATCGACTCGTAGAAAAGAAATTATAGTTTTCTGATCGTAAAAGAGGTTGTCGAGAAGCCTTGTCACATGTGCTGGTGCTTTCGACTCGTGATGGATTCGTTCAGGATCGATTCTGACGAGCTGAGTTTCAATAGTTTGAACTTGGCGAACATATTCCCTGAAGTAACTTGTGTCTTTTTTAGAAACTTGTTCTAATATAGCGACGCGTTGTTCGTTCGGTTTTGGGCGTACGTTACCTATAGCTGAAAAAGTGTCGTACGCTGTTGTCTTGACTACATAGACCTTGAAGTTGTCTCAGATAGAATAAGACATCAGTAGGTTAACTCTCTTAGAGTTGTTAAGCTCTAATTTGTTGTTTGGTCGAGCTTCAGTTTCTAGCGATGATAGCCAATTTTGTTTGTCACATACAACTTTTATGGCCATTTTTCATGCACTGAAGTTTGTTAGCCGGTCGCCGAGAGTTGGGACATACTTGTAGTTGGGGAAGCAAATGAGGCTCTCCTTCTTAGCTTTCTTCGTTGCGTCGACGCGTGCTTTGATTTCTACACTAGTTGACACTATACTGAGAGTGTTGGCGGGGTCTGCGGTTGTAGAAGCCATAGTTTTTTAGTTTATTGTTAGCTTCATATGGCGCTCTGTGAGCTCCCTGCTTATATCCTGTGAGAGTGAGTGAAAGTGAATGACTCGATGGTTTTATTCTTATGATAGGTCAAGATATTATTCCTTGTATACTGTCTAAGATATTAAAACCAGATATACTGTTGGTATATAATTCGCTTCTAAGAAGAACATTACCCACAGTACTGACAATATGATTGTAGTGTCCAAGAGAAAGTATGAAAAATCGATCTCCTCCATTTCGGTGCTTTTTAAAAGTACAGAAATGGCTTTTTGACTTTTAAGTCAAGAGGCTGGAGTTCTAACTCCACTTGGTAAGTAAATACTTTTTTAAAAGTATTTACTTTCCAAGTGGAGTTTAACTTCCATCCTCGTGCCCCTCCTCCACCCGCAACTGAAGAAGCAACGCAAGGCTGTTGGTCATGGGCTGCAACCCTGCATGCAGCCCTTTCGAAGCACCAAAGAAGGACCCGATTAGCACCATTTAGCGTCGAGCAGAAAACTCAATGCAATGCGGCGTTGATAATGGTGCATTCCATATGGATAGCATTTCGCTGCACGTGACGCGATGCGTCCAAGATCGGCGTGGTGGCACGGCGCGACACGGCTAAGCGCGACGCGGCGACTTTGCCCAAAATGGCAATTTTTTGGTGCATCGCTGTGAGCCGCACAGTAAGGAGTAGGAAAATTATGCGGCAGAGCCCGACGCGCGGCGACGCACCGCATCCTTAGTAAAATCTACTGGTCTTTTGCACCAACAATTGCTAAGTGACTGGAACAGTCTAGAGATTCCTGCTTTCTATTCTAGTAGCATAGAAAACAGGAAGCTCTAGCAAGTTTTTATCCTCATCGAGCCACCATTATGCCGTCTGCCGGCTGAAGGCCGTCAGCCGGAAGAAGGAAGAAGGAAGAATAAAATATTGGTTCAAGTACTGCCTAAGGCCTAAGGCAGTCTGCAATATTCGATGTTTCACCCACATGCTGCCGTGATTTGGTTCAGCATTTCTTCCAAGCGTAGAATTATATGATATTTCGCCCACATTGCTATAGCTATAATAGTATTATTTTTAAATACACTTAAAAGTGCTGCGGTACATATCGCATGATAAGCGATAATATCTCTTATCATGCGATATGTAACGCGGCCCTAATACGAAATATAGAACCAAGTTAAAGCAAGCCAGTAAGGCGTACTTCAATTAATATGAATTCAAGCATGCGCACGAGCTCCAAGAGTACGAATAGTGATTGCAAGCTGTTGTAGCGCGAAAAAGACCAGAAAAGCTCTCTCACGGCGGGAACCGTAAAGGTATTCCAAAAAGGCGATATCGCTATATCGCCAATATCGATAAAATGGTGTCACTGTGTCACGGAGGAAGCCCTAAATACGGTACGAAAGCGCATGTCTGCGGCTAATTCACGACTTTAGGTGCGTAAGACAAGAGCTTATGCGTGCATAGTAGCTCCACTAAAGCGGGAGTACCCGAAGAATGTGTACTAAAATATACAGAACAAATAGTGTTGTAGAGAGTACAACACATTCGTGATGAGTCCGGAGTACCCGGCGAACGTTTACTGCATGCATTCATGCATGGCCTATGCATGTATACATTTATAAAGTAGAGATTATGCGTGGAACGTGGCTCCGCTTAGTCGGGTAGTCACCGACTCAGCAAAGATCTAGCTCCTACACCAACACTTTTCATTATAAACATTGAAAATCTCGACGTGTACCTTACTATAGGCAGAGCTGCTGCGACAAATTTCACTTTGCACGGAGCAGCTAAAGTAAACTAAAGAAATATAATTACAGGCAAAGCTGGTGCCTGAAAAGTATACTCTGCACCCTGCAGATTTGCTTCAATACTAGCACTACTAGTAGAAGTGCAGTAGACGCCGAGTTTTTTTCAAAGTCAAGGGCTTTTAAGCTCGGGGCATGAAATATTTTCAAACGCCTTTGCGTCATCATCATCAATAGGGAAGAGCTCCTGTGGTAAGCAATGCAAGCGAAAGAACCAAAGAAATAGGAGAGCGAGAGCAAAATCTGCGAACCTTGCATTGGCAAGGCTATGATACAGTGTCATACTGCAGGCCTTTTCCTAAACAATTTCTAAATTGTTTAGAAACAGGCCTGAAGTAAAAACATCTACAGTAACTGTTTTAAAAGACCTAAGCTTTTGAAAAAGGTTTAAAATAACTCCTTTAAAGGTTGTTTTTAAACAAGTTAAGGCGCTGCGCTGGGACTCTCCTGCGTCAACTGGAGATGACAAAAGAAGGGTCCCCGCGCAGAGCCTTAACTTATTTAGAAACATGCCTGCAGTTTTATTCTTTTTAAAACCTGGAGCTGCAAGTTGTCAGCTGGAGTTGACAACATATTACACGTAAAAACAAGTACATTAACTGTTAGCTGTTTTTTTATAAAAAAGGCACTTTTTAAAGTAAATTAAAATTAAAAAGGAAATCATCCAGAAGGGACGACGGCCGGAGCAGGTGAATAAACTACGGGGCGAGGATGAGACCGGCGGCCGCTCAGAATTGTCGTGCTTGTAGTTATGTGCGCAATGCCAATCGCTTGTAGCATCATGCGGCGGCAAGACATGATCGATTGGTTAAACCGACTTGCCCTAATCTCCGCGAACTGATCGGCAGCTTTTTTTGCTTCAGGGCCGTAGGGTCCATAAGCATCCATCCCGAATGGCCGGAACGAAAAGTCTCCATTCCAGGTGATGCATTTTTCGGTGATAAGTGGGAGGGCAGTCCCTTGCTCCCTGCGGGAAAAGTCTGAGAATTTGCGCTCCTCAGAATCGTATGAAACTGCTCCGTGGGGCGCCTGCAGATCAGGAGGGCGTTCGATCGACCGATTTATAGGATGGCCCCATGCCCAGTAAAGTAGAAATCAGCGGAGAAATAGGCGGCGTCAGAGCAGCCACCCGAAGTCGTGACGTAAACGAGGCCTGGGCGGTCATCGCAGTCGGGCATGAGTCCGCGGCGCGTGAGTTATGGCGCGCCATGTGACCATATACAGTGTAGCAGTTGCCCGGGATTTCCAAGAAAATCAGTCCGTGGGCTGTCCGCAGTGCTTGCAGTTAGGATTGGATCCGTCAAGTTGACAGTCTAAGACTGCAGAACCCAGCCAGTACTGGAGCCAAAGAGTCCACGTCTCTGGTGTGAACTCGTGCCGGCCTGGCAGATTGTTCTGCTAGGCGCGTGCCTCCTTGGTGGAGATTGACTTGAGTCGGGATCACTTGACTTCGAACGGGAGATCTTTGGAGGCGATGTCAGTCGGTGGAGAGAAATGATCGGATCTCCGCTTCTACACTGCCCTGGAAATGGTTCGTTGATTATGTCCAGGGTTCTGCAGGAGCTAAGGAAAGAGCGCGCTCTCCGTGGTAACGACCTCAAAGTAGTTGATGAGAGCGGGAAAAGGGGCCGGAATACCTTCCATGGACGGATTGCCGGTGATAATGGCGACGGCATACGCGGTTTTGACCTTGAAGCGCTCCTGGGCTCGATTCAAAGTACGCATGGATGGCGATTACCCGTTCCGGCAGATAGCCGAGGCCCATATCGCGCATGTAGAGTGAAGCTTGGTTGAGGGACTCGTCTGGAAGTTCAGACATGACTGGCTCGAGACGTTTGATCCACATCGTCTGTTGTGCGTCAAAATCATCGAGCAGAAGCGCTGTATACTCGTATGGAGCCGCGCAGAGAATGAGGAAGACCTACAATACAGATTAAATAAGCCTTTGTATGTGTGTGGAGATGTTCGGGTTGTTGAGATCCTCAATAGCAGAGAGGAGGTCGTCGATGCGCACCATCCGGTCGCGCAGATGCCGCTCGGCATTTTCATCATTTCTAACCTGAGCTCCAAGGTACTGGACGCGAATGACGGGGCAGAAGAGCTCAGGGACTTTCTCTTCTTCGAGAACCTCGAGGAGGAGGTCGTTCAGGAGCTTAACGTCGACGATCGGACACCAGAGCTTGAACTTTTCGACCTTCAAGTGATAGCCGAGGTCGACCCCATTGGTGTGGAGGAAACGCTCCACCTCGGCTAATGTTTCTGTAGTTAGTTAATGAGAGACTGAAAGACGAGGGAAAATAGATACATCCCAAGTGGATCACACATATGAGAGCCCTGCAAGGACTTGTTGAGGCGACCTCTGGCGACGATCTATGGTGAAAAGCCTTACACCATTTTAATGTAGCGTGCAATGCCTTGCGCATGGACGATATCCTCGTCGAGAATGCGCCGACGATTAATCTCGCGGAAGGCGTTTTGTGCGCGATAAAGATCGCTATCCTGTCAGGATCTCAGCAAAACTTTTCTAGGGTTTCGCGGAAGCCATGGATATCCACCTCCGTTCCTGTTGGCACACCATTGGCAATCTGTGCCCGACTTGTAAGTTGTCAACAGGAGCTGACAACGATTTAGAAGTTTTCTAAAAACCTAAAGACAACTACTCAGGATTGGAAACAGGATTTATGCAAATTGTCAACTGCAGTTGACAATTTACAGTTCCTGTAGTTGTCTTTACTGCAGTCCTTCTTCTGAACAATTTTATGAGCTGCGAAGGGTCCCTTCTTGAGACGGACAAGAACAAAATTTGCGCCCCTGGCCCTAAAAGGGACACTTAAAAAGCTAAGGCGCGGGCCCCAATGCTTTGAAGTCAAAACTTTGACAGATCTCGGATCCAGAACCTCTAAAATTTCAGGCACCTCAAATCCAGTTTATCCTATAATTGTATGTTTATTCATTGAGGGACGGGATCAAGTAGCCTATCAGTGATCAGCTTCCGGCGAGTTCCCGTATTATACATGGATAGGCTGAGGCCGGCAGCAACTTAGTATTTTCGCACATGCTGTGATGAGTGCAACGCTCAACGCTTGAAGGATCTTGCGGCGACAGGACAGCGTCGGTTCCTTAAATCGACTCGCTCTAATGACGGCGAACTGCTCTACATATTTCAGTGCTTCAGGCCATAGGCTCCGTACGTTTCCACCCCGAAAGGACGGAACGGGAACGAGCGGTTCCAATAGATTCCCAATCGGTGCGGAATACCATGGCGGCTTCTTGCTCGCGCCTTGTGAAGTCGTCGGTCTTCCGCTCCTCGGCCTTGAAGGCCACTGCTCCCGGAGTAGAGCAGCTGCGAATGAGAAGGGTATTGGAACGGCCTCTGTCTGGAATAGATACGTGCACAGTAAAGTCAAAGGCCACGGAGGAGTAGGTTGCGTCGGAGCAGCCGGCCTCCGTTGTGTCGAAGATATCGACGGGGCGATCATCGGATCCCGGTATAAGACCAATCTTCACGCGGTGGAAGGGGATTCCTGCTATATCCGTTGCCTCATGATTCAACGCGCCCGCCCTTTTGTTGTGGCGTGCTGTGCGGCCGTAGCCGTTCGTGCAGTTTCTATTGGCATCTCAGCCGATGCAGTCTATTGTCTTGCCGCAGTTGCGGCAGCGCGGTTTGGAACCATCTAGTTGCTTATAAAAGACGGCGGCGTCTAGCCAGGGCTGAATCCACAGCGTTTACGTCTCAGGCGTGAGATCGCGTCCGTACTGGCAGTATGTCTTGCCGGGATCAGGTCTCTTTCTTTATGACAGAGTTGAAGCGTGATCTCTTAACTTGATCTTGGAACGAGAGGTATTTGGCTGCCACTTCGTCCGGAGGCCAGAAGAGCGCAGAGAATCGCTTCTGGATTACCCTGGTGGTGGTGTGTTTATTTTGTTCAGGGCTATGCAGCAGCGATGGCTCAAGCTCGCTCTCGGTTGCAAGGACGTCTAAGTCGTCGTAGCACTGTTCAATGAGAGAAGGCAGGTTCCCGGTCATGTCGTTCACTGAAGGCTGGCCGGGTAGCTGGGCAACGTCGTGAGTCGTGTCAACATCCGAGCCTAAGTATGCTGGGATGGCGATAACCTTGGCGGGCAGATAGGTGTCCGAGACCACCGTCGGGTGTGTCGAGTGAGATTTTCTCTAGATACTCGGCGGAGGAGTCGACGAATGTGGATAGAAGGCGGTTGATCCACTCCTTCTTCCTCGCGTCGTACTCGGTGAGCAGCGGCGCAGTCTGCTCTTAGGTAGTCGCGCGGAAGGCGTGAACAAATTGAACGACTGACGAGCACATCCTGTGCATATTCTTGGAGATGTTTGGGTCGTAAAGCTCCTCAAAGGCCGTGAGAAGCTCGTCAGCGCCGGCCATGCGCTTTCGTAGGAAATCAGCGACGAAGGATTCCGATCCAATACGTGCACCTAGGTACTTGACTCTCTCTGCGGGTCGGCAGAAGGCTGGGTGCATAGATCAAGATACTCGAACAAAAGGGCGCCAAGAAACTTGATGTCGACTGTCGGCCACCACAGCTTTGACTTGCCGACTTCAAGGTGATAGCCGAGAGCGGCGCCTTTCCTGGTGAGGATATCCGCTGCCTCGGCTATTTGGTCGATGCGACCGACTATTGCGCCATCGTCAGCGCACCAGACGTTCAGGTAGAGGTCGTACTTAGCCTTTATCTCGTCAATAAGGGACTTGCAGGACGAAGGGGAAAAGCATCCCGAGTGGATCGCCCTGCTGTGTTCCCTGTAGCGACTTAATAATGCGCCGTCCGGCCACCAATCAGGGCGCGCTCCTGTACACCATATGTACAAAGCGGGCGATGCCCGTCGCTTGGACAGTCACCTCGTCGAATATTTGCTTGCGATAGACCTCGTTAAAGGCATTTAGGGTGTCGATAAAGATGACTGCCGTGCCATAATCCCAGTGAAACTTTGCCAAAGTTTCACGAAAGGCGTGGATAGCTACCTCCTTGTCCGCCGGAAAATCATTGGCGATCTGTTTCGGGGCGAAGTAGTCGCGCGTTTCTGGAAGCGCTAGCTTCATGTGGCAGAAACAGACCAAGCGACGTGCTGTGGTGCCGATGGCGACGGGACAGTACTTCCTGTTCGGCTTCGTGAAAACAAGCAGCGTGGCCCAAGCGTGGAAGTTTGCGGCGTCCGTGCTGAGCTCGCCTTTTTATATGAGACATACGAAACCGTGGAGAGCAGCGAAACCCGTTCCATCGGTGGTATCGCTTGGGGGGGTCGAACAACTAGATTGAGATGAGGCATCGGCATTCCGTCCGGCCCTGCGGCCGAGTGGTCGTCCATCTTCCGCAGCACTGTATTGAGAAATTTGCGGGATATAAGTGTGACGAAAGGAAGCGAAGCGGGTGGGAGGCTGTGAACAGGCTCTTGTTCGGGGTGCAATTGACTCAGTGAAGCCTGTACGACCTCATCGTTGAGATATACTGAGGTTTCGTTGAGGAGAACTCGAAGCGATCGACTGAGAGACTTGAGCGAGGTACCTAGCTCGCTCGAGTCGCTTTGTGCTGCTGCTCTTTCACCCTGCAGATGCGAAAGGTCGCCGGGATGGCGCGTCAGCCATTATTTATCATCGGAATCTGCGTCGACAGCCTCATGACATAGCTGGACGAGGTCTGCGCCGCCTCCCCAAGCGCGGGTGATCCAGTCGCACAGAGCGGCCGTCTTCATGAACTCGTTGCCTTTTCCTTCCTTTCCCTGGGTAAAGGCTACGCGCGATCGCGAGAGTAATATCTCTTGGTCCTGTATGGAGTTTTTCACGAGCATCGATCCCGCGCCATGTGTTCGGGAGAGTCCGGCGAAACGGCGCATGATAAACTTCAGAGAATGGCGGTATGCGTCGAGTCATGGATTTTGGATGCGCCCAAAGACGCGGGCGCGAGAGAGCTCTGCCTCGCTCATGTCTCTGATCGTCGGACGTGAGCGGGGAAGTCCTGGCGTGGGAGTTTCGGACGGGTACGGGGCGTTTTTGTGCGAGAGTGAGGCTTGGCGGAGCTTTCCTCGGCGGTCGAAAGTAGTGCCCCTGACCGAGAGCGTTGATGCGCGTGACTTGAGGAGGCGGAATGGAGATCCAGGCTCTCAATCGAGCCGCCAAAACCGTTAGTGGACGTCATTTGGCTTCCCGCCAAGTCTAGGCTTGCGAATCTCTGTGCAGGACGGGCAGAAAAGCCAGCCAAAGATGGCTTCCATGCGTTAGAGGCTTCCGACGCGAGAGATGAGGGCGTTGTCGCTGAGCGTGCGTATTTCGTCTGCCTGCGAGTCTAGAGGAGGGAGTATCTCTGCGCTCAGGAAACTGAAGTTGAAGTTTACGTGGGTGCGCCACTAGTCAAGGTCGATGGCGGATTTACTATGCCTAGAGACTAAGCTATTTTTTCTGCTCTGATTTGCAGTTCGGCCATGGGCATGGCTGGTAGATAAATTTGACTGGGAGTCTGTTCGTGGGACCATTCGGGGCTTTGGAGCCGTTGTGGAGCAGGAGCTCCTGGGTTGATTGGCTAGTGGATGTGGCGTTTGCGGAAGTGATAGTACCGTCTTTGGAAGTGGGGGTGGGTCGCCGGGTCCTGTATCTTGGAGTTGTGCAAGTCTTTGTTCTGCTCCTTGTTCAGATCCTTTTTCTGCGCTGTGATGAGCCAATCTAGGACTGTAACCCCCGCAAACCTAAGGTGCAGCGCCTTTCATTTGCTGCACCATTCCTCTGATTTTCCCCTTCACCATCTCATTGTGCAAGGGGATGGGACTTCCAACCACAAGGGACTGTAAAAGAAGTTGGTTGTATCGGTGCGCCCAAGCCCACAGTGGCTGGCTGGCTGGTCCAATTTCAGCTAGGGGCTGGTAAATATCAGATCAGCGGCGGCAGGGGCTGGGGTAAAATCATGCGTTGAAATCAATCCTTTCCAAGGCAAGGTGCGTAGCTCTTATCTTCTCTCTTGCTCTTGCATTTGCTGTTCCTCGCACTTCCTCTTACGTGGCTTACAGCAGAAAACAAGATGCCTTACGTGATCTTCCTTCCTGATGTACGCCACGTAAGAGGAAGAGGAAGAGGAAGTCCTGCTGTACGCCAGAAAGACGCTGCCCTTGTTATTGATAATG
>JAULCF010670247.1:0-10367 GCA_032361265.1 Devaleraea mollis | reverse complement strand
AAAAAATGGGAAGCACAAGCTCAAAGATCGTTTTTACCTGTTTAGCCAGAGAAAAATAAAAAATGGGAAGCACTAGTTCAAAGCCAGTTTACACAGCAAAGTCTCAAAACGGCGCCAAACAAAAAACACTAAATCGCCATGGCGAAAGGCTGAAAATTCTATTCAGAAAAGAATGAAAAACCCAGGCTTTAGGACGGTTGCTCACTTGGATATTTCGTGCCCGAGTCGATTTAATGCTTTTTACTTTTGCCATCTTGCGGCTTCGTCGTGTAAGCGGTCTTTGAGCTTAACGAAAGTCAAGATCGTTTACAAAGCTAAGCCTCAAGACGGCGCAAATTAAAAATTACTAAACGAACTAGCGTTCTTTAGCTAGCTTCGTACTATACTTGAAATCGGAAAGAGAGCGACTTAAATACAGAATAGGGGCCTGTACTCCGTATTAAAGACGCCCTCTTCAAGAGGAAACATTCCGCTTATGGGATGACAAAACGTGCTGGCCAAAAACTGGTTCCGTCCATTCTAAATGGATTTGTATGGAGCCCTGGGCCCTGAAGCAAAGAAAGCTGTGTCGTAGTTTTATAAGACCAGAGCAAGCCGATTTAATCAATCCAGGATTTTCAGAAGCAGCAGAATAACGCAGATTATCTTGCCTCCACGAGATAAGAGTAGACCGCGTTCCACTCTAACCGATGGGATGTCTTCGACCGGGAAGTAACACCGACGCATGCATCGGCGACCATGTGACTCTGCTGATTTATTTCCTTATGAGTGATGGAAATCGGGGGCGTTTTCATGCGGCGTGGACTGGATCTGCTGGTCACGCTGCAGTGCCAGTACCCGCCGACCAACATTCCACCGGCGCATCCTTCCCCAACACACTCAATCAGAGAGGTGGGTCACCCTTTCCTTCCGTTTCTCCGCGCGTAAGAGTTAGAAGCGCCATGCCTATCAAAAATGGCAACGGCGTCGGCCGGCGCGCATTTCTCGCGAGCGACGAACTGGCCGCGGCCGCTCTGGTGGCGGCCGACGATGGTATTCGAGACCTCATCCGCAAGGCTTCTAGCGTCCGCCACGTCTCCAACTTGCGGCTTCTGCTGGAGAGGTTTTCGAAGGCCGGGTGCCCGCTCGACGACCCCGTCATCCCATACCGCCATGGCAATGCGCGTCCACACGCGCAGCGGCCTTCCAATATTATTAGAGCCTTTATATACGAGCGTTGTGGCAACGCAGCGGAGCCTAGGAAAGGCTTTGCCAGTCTAGGATTGTCAACACTTGGCGACATTAGCTCGAGCGCGCTCAGAATCTTCAGGGATTTGAGATGTGCAGACTGTGGAGACACGGCCTGCGTACACGTAGGTGGCGCTTATGAGGATCTGGGTGACGGGCACTTCAACGGAAAGCCTGGAAGCGCCCCGGCGGTCCACGCGGCGCGGAATATGAGTATTGATGCGCAGGCTTTAATGAAAATAATCAAAGTGAATAGAGCTTACGGGCATGGTTTTCCTGAGTTCGCTGCGATTTTTCAAACATAAATCACGCCGGTTGAGTGCAAGGCCATGGCTAGACAGTCGCCGGGTGTGGGTAGGGATGTGTGGGATATGAGGGCTTTCGTTGCGGCGAACTATGCCGGGTGTTCAGCGTTTGCCGTGCGGCGCTCGGACGAAGCTCTCAACTTTGACTTTGAAGATATCATTCAGAGCGGTAAGATTCTTTCGAGAAGGCGATACTTGTCTGTGTTGTCGCACTAGGCCGTATCATGGAATGTATAGTTTCGCCTCATATCCCACTGACTCCTTTACTGACTCGCTAAAATTGTTATTTGTTCTTTACTCGCCACATCTTGCGGTCTTAAGGATTCTCGGTCGATACTCCAATATGGGGTGTGCAAAACGCTTCGAATATTACTTCGGGCGTGACGACATACTCTAGGTGGATCCGGGGCGTTCACGTTTCTGTTTGTGGCCTGAGCTACATCCAGCTCCAGCTTGCAATGATGACTGCGTTCGGTTTTCATAGCGGCCCTTTGTTATTAACCTGGAGTCGCGGTCGCTTTATTCCAGGCAAGCGCCTGACGACCAAGTCGTATGGAATCACGATGCGGTACATAGGGGAACGGTGCGGACTGACGGGGCGTCTTCTTCTTCATTCCCCCCGGCGCGCGGGTGCGCAGTACTATTACTACGTTCTGAACTACACGGACGCTATGATGATGGCCAATTTCGGCTGGGAGAGCGTTTCTGAGATGCACAAATATTTAGGACTTGACGAACACAATAACGCGTACGCTAGGTTGGGTTGGGTTGACGATGGCGTATTCTAATTTAGAGCTGGGACTGTAGTTTTTCCATCATGGATCAGATGATGTAATTTTCCTAAATTGTTTACGAAGAGAGCAACCATCTTGATAATAGCTCCTATAATAACCGCGAAGATGAACACCACGTGTCAAAATATTCGGTACTCGCTGTCGCTTCGCCAAAAAGAGGTACTGTAGTTAAAATGCCAGAGAAGCACGAAAAATACTGTTCCAAAAGGAAACAACATCAACGTTGTCACTCTTCACATTTATATCTCTAGCTCTCAGCCTCCACCGCGCACTTCTCCCAGTCCAGTTCAATCATTTCTCCATTAAAAAATGTATAGGCCCCTCGACAGTACATAATACTGCTCTCTTAGAACAAATAAATCCTCCCATATACCCAAAAACACGCAAGGGGATGTCATGCACCTCAAAGAAACTCAAACCTAAGCCCCGCAAGTAAAATAAATCACATCTCCAGACTCACCCTGAGCACTGAGCGTCAGTACAATATCGTCCGCACAGCCAAAACTCGCACAGAAAAAAACGACAAAACTCTGCAGCGGCTGCATTGCCACGAGCGCCACGAAAGCTGCGTGACACGTCTACCGGAGAAGATGCGAGATAAAGCGCGCATTGGAAGCAAGATGGAGCGGTGCTAGTAGCAGACTTGTGGCAGCGTGGCGCCTGTATAGTTTTCTTGTAGGAGGCGTTGGCCGGTTATGGTAGATGCGCAGTCGGTAAAGTTCGCAAGACAGAACAATGAAGGGAGTGAGAATAGCCAGAGAGAGCAAGAAATGAACTCCTTCGAGAGATAATAGCGAGAGTGGACGGTGGGTGGGAAGGGTGTATGAGCGCTTCGACGTTCAGCCCAAGACGGAGCCTCAACTTGGTCTTGATAATCGGTGAGTCTCTGTGTCGGGCAGTGACAGTGTGAAGAACTTGACAGTATGGGAATTTTGCTTAGCATTGACCAATGATAGACAATAATATTGTCTATTTTTTGTGTATATTATACAGTGGAACTCTTCCTAAAGACGCAGATGGGCTGCTTTTACTACAGGAGTGTCGTTTTATTCTTTTCTTCTTGTACTTCTCGTTCTACGAGGGACAATTATAAGCCGTTCGAAGGGCCCATCGCACGACCTGGGCGTAGATGTTGAGCAGCTGGACGCCGTAAATTCGTGAAGCAGGCCTATGATGTCGCTCACGAATAATTTTCCTGCGCTGCCGTAGTGAGCATTGAAAGTCACCACTCTTTCCAGTAAACGTAAAAACGCGGGAAATGAGAGCGGTTTTTAGTGCGAGAACGTTTTTGATGGTGCGTGGCGATAGCTGCAGCATAATGATGTAGTATCAGCTCCAAACTGAAGACTCCACCATAAGACTGCAGCTATCGCCACGGACAAAGTGAGTCGTCTTTATCGAGCCTTCTGCGACGAGAAAATATATCACGGCCTCTGTTATTAGAAGGAGAAGCGGCAAGTTAAAAAATATCGGACAGCCGTGACCCGCGGAGACAGAATGTTGAACTTCGGGGAGCTCGAGGGCGCCGAGGGCGCCGGACCAGATCGAGGAGACGACACCGGGGCCAGTTCCGCAGGGGCAGCTCAAGTACTGGAAAGGGAGGTCGCTGAAGCGCAGGCCGACTCTGCTGGATCTTTGGGTGCAAACGGTCGAGGTGGAAGCGACGGGCGCGATGGAGGAAGTAGACGTGGCGATCGTGGCGGTCGTGGCGTTCGTGGCGTTCGTGGCGGTCGTGGAGGTCATGGCGGTCGTGGCGGTCGTGACGGGCGTGGCGGTCGCGGCGGGTGCGGCGGGCGTGGCTGTCGCGGTGGGGTAGGCGGAGCCGATCGCGGACGCCCAGAGGAGCGCACAATTCGACAGTTTCATGTAACTGACAGTGAAAGCGACGGAGACGAAAACTAAGACGTTTTTAATAGCGATAGCGAAGAATAGAAGGGTTAAGAATCTGGTCTGGCCCCGTGGCACGAGCCTCAGCGTATGCCGACGCACCTCGCCGCCCTTGACTTTGACACGGACGCGTTTGAAAAAGAGCCCATTCAATGGACAAGCCCGCCCGCTCACGCCATGCTCCAGTCCTTTCGAACGCTTGCTGCATCTGTTAGGTCTATGAGCGTCAGCTCTTTGTTGGTAACGCCTGAGTTACGAAGCGCTGCGTTGGAGTTTTATAGGCCTGTTACAGTTGCTGGAGGAGGAGATATTTGGCTCGCTCCCAATAAAGACGAAGAGACTGGTCGAATGTCAGGTCCTATTCTGAATAAGAGGTCGAGGTTGGAGCGTGGAGCAGATGCTCCTAGCGCCAGGGGCGGGTATGTCATTCTGAACTTTCTTAACATCGCGCCTCAAAGGCCCGAGTTTATCGTCACGAATGCGCCTGCGGCAGTTCCTGTAAATGCGCGGAAGCGTGCGCGAGCACTGCTTGAAGTTGGAATTAATCCTGCGTCCGGCAGCAAAGTTAATATTCCACGAAAGGACCTTTCGAAAGTTTGGTGCCTGTCGAGACTGACGTCTTCCATGCCCATGACTGCGCGTGCTGCTGCCGGAGGTGTATATGCGCAGGCGGGGCAGTTTATTAGCTCTACCGTCCCTGTTCTTAACTGCAGTGCTTATAGGCTCAAGTTGTTTTTTATGGAGACCGGAGATTGGGTAAATGCGTTGGTATGGTGGAGCGTGGAAGAGCGAAAACAAGCCGGGAGCACGATGTCCGCTGGTGCGTGCAAGAGGCTCACCTCGGTATGCAGAATGTACGGTAGATGCTTCCTCGATTTTGTTTTCAAAGGGATCGACGTCGAGCAGTCTGTCTCATCTTTTCAATCAACTGTCGTTGATCGAATAGACGCGTTCGAAATCAGATTCGGAAAGATGAGTGAGCGCTAAATTTGGTCCTAATCGTTGGAGAAAGCGCGAAATTATATGCGAGAGAACCGCGAAACTATGATGAGCAAAGGAAGTACCCGGCTGGACTTTCTTAATTTGTACGCGGGAGATTTCTACCTCAAAGTTTGTGCGCTGCAAGCCGCCAGGATGAAATGCATCAAATCCGCCATAAACGGCGTCGATTACCGCCAATACGCCTAAACACGCCGTCACTAAACGTCGCTGACGCATTTTTTCAACCCGCCTAGCACGGTAAGTTCCTTGTATTGCTTTGTTCGAGTCGTTTTGCTCGATGTTTTCTTTGATACAATGTCTTCACTTTTAATGCTGTAGATGATCTGAGTAGTACAACATCCTTAAATGCGTTGTCATATTATCAAGTCTTTGCACTACGTTTTTGCTAGGTTTATCCTTCCTCTAGAGTGCTGCAAAAAAACATTACTGACGCGCAGCACTGAGAGAGATTTGCGGTCCGAAAACCAGTTGTCAAACTGCTAGGTTTAAGAAGTAGACTTCACGAGCGCGCTAGCTTTTTGTCCGTGCCCAAAGACGAATTCGCAAGTCTGTCCAAAACAAAACAAAGAGTCTCCGAAACAGCGGGAGAGGGCAAACGAAGAGCAGGATAAAACTTGCGAGGTTGGTGCAACGACTTAACTTGTCGTGCACGACTCCATGGAGTCGTGGAAATTTAGGCATGAGTCCGCTACTAATGAGGGTAAATAGTTTTATTTGCGAAGAAAACTATCATGTTGGTCGAACCGAGACTGGGGCATGAGTCATGCCGCATGACTCTTGATTGCTGGCAGCGACGGCCGATAAAAGCAGTAATGGATTATTGATCGAATCGCTCCCGGTTTCATACTGAGATTATCTCAGTTTCTCTCCTTAGCATCCAGAACGTTTGGATGCTAAGGAGACAAAATGAGATGACACCGGGGGCATATTATTTAATAGTATGTACTGGTTCGTATTCTAAAACTAATCTAATGCTCTTATCTTATTTTTGGGAAATATACTATTCTTATCCTTTGTCGCCAACATCTAATCTGGTTGCCCGATATGTTTCCAGTTTTCTAATTCTCTAATCGAATTATGCTGTGCAGTACGCTCGAAAAAGCTAACCCCCCTTATTATTTGTTGTTCATTTAGCGAATTCATAGCAACTGGATGTATAAGTCTCAATTACGTCGGAAATGTGTAGTAAAGCTGATCATACCGGACGCGCTCCGCGGCCTTACTTAATATCACGTCGCCCCTCTCACCTTAAGCGGAAAGAATTGTCAGTTCCATACCGTCATCCCACCTAATTAAGGTATACATTCTAATACTCGCTCAGACAGAATGACCAGTGGCAGCGGCCTAGGATGCTTGTCTTGGAGAAGGGCCCTCGCGCGTGCCCATAGCACGAATATCACTGAGATTCAGAGGGTACAGCTTCCTGCCCCGGTTGAAAGTATGAGATGGACATGGTCTTGCACAAGTCAAAGCGCGCTTCTGGAGTTGGCGGCTGCATCCGATGTGCTGCCAAGAGAGAGTCGGGCGGCGGCGTTCAACAAAGCCTCAAGATATTTTCATAATAACAGCGCCATCTCGATCAGTACACCAATAATCGTAAATAGTGCCCGGGACACTAATTAAAGTCGTCGATTTTTGACTCGAAGTTGCAAAATAGTGTCCGGGACACTAATTCAAAATGGACACTATTAAAAATCCTCGTTTTTATTGTCAAATTTCAGTAAAAGTCTGCTGACAGTGCCAGCCTGACACTACAAAATAGGACATTCTGAAGGCCCTCTTTTGAAATAGTGTCCCGGACACTAATACTAAACGGACACTAATTGTTCGCGGACACTATTTACGATTATTGGTGTAGCGATTCTTGAATACGCTTAGATTGTTTTTGGTACGAGGTTAAGATGAAAGTCTGATTTCAGCAAAGTTATATCGATATAATGCTCATTAAATGTAACGAAAGACAATGCCTTGGCTTTCCGATAAATTATACCTTATCGAAAAGTTCGTTTTTATATCGATTGATTATACTGCTTTGGCTGGAGCTATTTCTCCGGTCCGGCAAGAAAGCTACAGTAGTATCTTTCTCACTCCTAGTAACAGGATAAATGCCGTCTACTCAAGAAAAATACAACTGAGAAAGAGTACGCATCTTCGGCGCCGACTGCGCAGCGTCTGAGTCGCATTCAGCTAGCTGAATGCGACCGATAGTCATGACTTCTATGGTCAGCTGTCACACTGTCGCGCCGATTCTCGAGGTACTCCAGTCTTGAGCGTCGGTGCTCACCGACACGGTAAAGTAAAAAACGACTTCCGAACTCTCATATGTCGTACACTTATACATTGGACAGCTCGCCAGCGCTGGCGAGGATGCCCACTACACACGTGAACAACTTGTTCACCATCCACACTGATGGCGAAGAAGTTGTTCAAGTGTGTAGTGGGAATCTTCTGGCCTTCTAGTATCGGCCGACGATTCTAATGTTCGCCTGGGAGCTGCCGGTAATGGGCGAGTAAGGGTTGCTGCGACAATTTCGGATTTTCGAGCGGCCCACTCGTGAGGGCGGGCTGTTTTTTTCACGCTTTTCTTATCTCGTGTACTTTGTCGCCGAGTTGTGCTGCTGGCTTGGATGCTGGGGTGGCGCTCTTTTTCCACGCGTGTAATCACTTTTCCCTGGCGGCCGGACTGGAGATAGAAGTGCTGTACGAGGAATGAGGTCCTTAATGAAAACACACACATGTTACATGTTAAGTGCAAAGTGCTCGGAAATTTCTTTCCTGTGCCTTGATTTGTCGAGGATAGCAGATTTGCGTGAGGCTTTAATCTGAGAAAGTGTTTTTATTCTATTGTTGTTGAAGACATCGGATAATAACTATTAATATAAACTATGTCCTGTACCTGAACTCGTAGCAGCACAACAGCGGTTATAGATTGAAAACAATTTTAATTGCGTTCACAAATCACTTCCCACGACTGGCCTCACCGTACTCTCTCACCATTCCAGCGCAGTGTAAGCAGATTCTCACCAGCTCGCGCTACTTCGTCATTCACTACTCCCAACGCGTCAAGATCCCCAATCACATCTTCGGACGCTGTTTTCCGCGCTTAGGTCCTTCTCTCCATATCTAAAATATCGCTGGTAAAATAACTTGCTGCTTCACGCTCTTTCCTACCTCGACGGTCTACTGCCTACCTTCATTTTCGTTCCTATTCCACTCTCACTGGCCGGCAGCCTTTTGAAGGGGATCT
This sequence comes from Devaleraea mollis, assembly GCA_032361265.1. Classification (NCBI taxonomy): domain Eukaryota; phylum Rhodophyta; class Florideophyceae; order Palmariales; family Palmariaceae; genus Devaleraea; species Devaleraea mollis. Next base: position 1,905 of record JAULCF010670247.1, on the reverse strand, counting down.
TACACGCTCTTTACGTTCATTCCCATGCGCTCGAATTGTACGGCTCCGCCGATATTCCAATGTATACAAAAACGGTATTATTTATGATCAACCTCGATCTGAACAATCAACCGACTCGCCGGCCTTCGGTACAATTTCGAGCTAGCAGCTACTAACTCGGAATTTCAGAGAAGGCCGTCGAGTCGATTGATTGCTCATATCGAGGTTGATCATAAATAATACCGTTCTTATATACATTAAGTTTCTATCGCTTGTTATGAACTGGCTTCGACTCTTCGGATAAGAGAAAGAAATGATACTATTTTGAGAAGGGAGAAGTAGAATGAGTAATAGTCTGGACTATTACTTAATCGATTCCTCCTTCCTCAAAATAGAGCATTTTTTCTCTTATCCGACGAGCGGTTGCCGATTCGTTGGGAATTGAATCTAGTCATAGTCTAGTCTTTTACTCAATCCTGTTCTCCCTCTTCAAAGTGGTATAATGTTTTCTCTCATCTGAAGAGTCGATGCCAATTCATAACAAGCGAAAACGTAGAGCGACACTACATAGTGGATAACAGAATAAAGCCATGCGCGTATGTGCATAATTACAAATACCGATACGCCATGACTGGCTTTCTCCCGTTGTCTTCAGAATCGTTTTCGACCCTTGAGCATAATTCTATTCCATGCTAATGTGTGTACCTTTCCATCCTTAGTCAATCTCGGCCTCCATTAATATTTCACTGAATAATTTATTTCGATAGCTTTATGCAAGAACATAGCTATTAGTAAATGCCATTTTCTGTAGTATGCGCTGCCACCCGCCCCATCGCAGTTATAAATCTTCGTTATAAATCTTCGTTTTTTCCGTTAATGGAGGGTGCGGGATTGCAGTCTCTCGCTTCATCACAATTACTCACTGCACATCGACGTACACGAACCTCATATCAGTTGACTAATTTTAAACTTATGCATTAAATAAATATGACTCCAAATAGTACGTCAGTTCCTAAAATATAACTCTTCGTCTTTAAGCCTCGCCACATTAGTAGCGACACCACTACATACATTTCTCACACACGCATTCTATATCCGCATCTAAACCCAGACATCGTATTTAAACTTCAATTCTATGACCTGGAATTCCTATGTTAACATTTCCTTTTCGCTATTTTCTCCAGTTCTGTAGCAAGAAAATTACATAGCAATTAGATAAATGTCAGGAATTTTAAAAAAGTACTATTCCCACCACTTCCATTCCCATCACCAATACAATCCGTTCATAATTCTAGATAAAATTCCGTGAAATATCTTCTCCGTCTGCTTTCACACTGTCATACAAACTGCTCTACATTGGGCGCCATTAGGGCTGCATAATTGCGCCGTGTTTTCTGACAACACAAAATCGTGCGCCGTTTATACTGACAGTCGATTTACGGGCCAAAATATCGGCCAGCTTGGCTGCTTTACAGCCGTCAGCTGGGCAGCAGGTGCCCCACCTCCAGATTGCTCGACCAAGGATCGGTTTTAAAACGTATAAAAATACGTACTTTCAGGTCAAAAGAACTATATTAAAAACGACCCGACCATAGGCTAAGAGTCTTAGCCTATGGTCGGGTCGTTTTTAATATAGCTCTTTCACCTGAAAGTACTTATTTTGATACGTTTTTTAAGTTAAAAGTTTTAAGATACAGGCTGTATAGATATTTAAAACACAATAAAACAGAAAAGCAGTTGAAACGCAAGAAAACCAAAACCAAACGAAAAAATCGCGTTATTTTTCGACAGTAGTGCTCTCGGCCGTCCTTTGAGCATGCTGGGTCGGTGTGACGCGACATTTAACTGGGCGTCCCGCGACGATTCGCCTGTGGGCAAGCAACTTAGGATGGCCTTAGCCTAAGACCATCCTAAGTTGCTTGCCCA
>JAULCF010670136.1:0-10373 GCA_032361265.1 Devaleraea mollis | reverse complement strand
CATTAGCTCTAACGGCACGTCTTCATTCAAATGCACCGCAGCGCGAGCTGGCGCGATCACATAATTGGCGAAGGACGATTGTGCGAAAAATGATCCGCCCATCCGCTCGCCTCGATACTTGATAGGTGAGCTACCGTCTGGACGACCGCCCGAAAAATGACGCTGCATCATCTCTTCGCAGTAAGCTGGGCTGCCGGCATCAGGCACCACAATGGTCAATCGACAGCAACACTTGGTCGCCTTGTTTGAAGTCTAAGACCTCGGCACCAACCACCTCGACGACGCCTACCCCTTCATGACCTAATACAATAGGCCATGGAACGAGGGGGTTGGGGCCCATCATGCCAAAATCAGTGTGGCAAATACCGCAGGCAGTAATTCTGACTAGCAATTCGTCACAGCGTGGTGATTCGAGCTCTACTTCGTCAATAAATATATCACCGTTGGTATTCGGATAAATCGCCGCGCGAGTTCTCATATTTAAAAGGTGTATTATCAGGCACAACAAGTTTTGCAAAACGAAGTTCAAAGTGCAACTCTAAACGCCAAGGAAGGATCTCTGAAAATCTAAGCTTTACTCAAGCAAGAGGCGCTCTCGCCTCACGTTGCATGAAACGTACTTAACAAAATAACGGATATCCATTATTACTTCGCCGCTGTTAGCGCAGAGAAGCACGGCACCGCGGAGCGATATTGGAGATTGGTATCACCGATCAAAACGCTTAAAGGCAAACTATAATTTTTACACTTCAATTAATTCTATCAAAAACCCAGGCGACAACATAAAAAAACAGATGCGTTTTTTAAAATAGGCCGACGTTTTCAACGGCGTAACTAGCCTTATTTTATTACGATTGAACACTTCAATCGCCTGCTCAATACGTTCTGTTTTGTAAGCGAAATGATACATCTTTACACGACTTTTCAACCAAACATCGAGGGTTGCACTGTCGTCCAAATTCTCCAGCAGCTCCAAACGCGGCTGGCCCGGCGCGGTAATGAACTGCCCTCTTATACCCTGCTCATGATCCTCAAATAATTCATTTTCACGGGCATAGCCTAAGAATCTATATGACTGAAACTCCTGATCAATATTATTTGTCGCAAGGCCAATATGATGAAACTCTAATTTTCCGATTAGAGACCTTAGATTTCTCTGAAAAATCAGCGCGGCTTTCTTCTCTAAAGCGCCCTGAACCTTTTCGGAGTAATGCTCTGGTGTTAAGTAATGCTCTACAACGTCGTATTTTGAGCCATCAACTTCTAGAAAATTCTCAAGTATTCCTCGTCTTAACTGGCCAAGCGCGTCATGCAAAGAGACTACGGAATCATTCTCACAAATTGTTCGGCAATAGAGTTCATCAAGACTTAGAGTCTCAAAGGCAACTTTAAATAACAGTTCTAAGCTTTCGGTTGTCGCTAAAGAACCTTTTCTTATTACCCACCGCCCCCACTCAGCTCGGCCAGCTTCTAAATCATAAATACCGACCAAGCCCTCAGGCTCTAAGGTAAGCTTGTTCTCAACGACAAAATAATAGTCTCCCGCTCTTTCAAAGTAACTTCTCAACCACCGCTCTTGGAGCGCCAATTCAGGCGATATGGTGTGAATGTATTGATTGCGGTCTTGGTCCTCCAGTCGTATATCAATAATAAATTGGGCGTCTTCTAAACGAACCGGTCTTAGTCTGTAGCCAAGGCCCTCGGCTTGCAGATCATGCCTCACGCGGGGCGACCTTTAACGTTACAACGTCTATGATTTTCGCCGGCGTATCAATCTCAGCAATCTCTTCTGGGGTGAAAAAAAGCTCATACTCAGCCTCTAATGCGAAAATAATTTCGACATGCGACAAGGAGTCCCAGAGACCTTTTTCATTGATTGAGCCCGTTATCTGTTTGACGCTTTTTTTTGCTACACCAGCAATAATCTCAAGAATTTTTTCACTCATCTGATGGCCTTTGTCTTATATTAACTGCGGTTATTTAATGGTAATGCCGATGAAATCAACCGGAATTTGATAATCAAACTTCTCGGGTGACGCCGTAAAGGTGTCGAAATACTGTTCATAGAATTTTTCTGCTGGCACGTTGCGCTCACCTTTGGTTAACTTAACCTTTAACTTCTCTAAGTTTAGAGAAGTCAAAGCAACGCTAACGCCGCCTAACACGATAACTTGGTCAATACCTCTGCCAAGCGCTCGGCAACTTACAAAACACTCTTCTAACAGCCCTGAGCTCGTATTTAACAGCCCTGAGCTCCCTGAGCTATTTAACAGCCCTGAGCCTGTGAGGTCTTGTTTTCTAAGCACAACAACACCAATGATGCCACTGTCTGATAACCTATCACTCAGAGAGATCGTCACGACTGCGGCGTCATTACTGTTCATCAAACTCTCTACGTGTTGATGAGAATACCTCTGGTACGAAAATATAAACTGATTTGTTTTATTCGATAATTCAGTGACTCTAGCAACATGCTCTAAATTATCAATTTCATACACAAGCTGCATTTTTAAGTCTTTAATATAGCTCTCTTGGCTCAACGAACTCTGCATCTCGAGACGCTTTTCATTTGCCAATGTGTCTTCTTTACGTAACGTATCCTCTTTTTTTGAATCTAACTTCAACAGACCAGGATAGTTAGACACAACATTATGAGTAATCGACGCATCATCTTTTGCCCATATAACGTGTATTGCTGGGTGCGCGTCGAGCACCGAGATGAGCTCACCCATATTGTCGTCAATAAAGAGCAAACTATCTACGGATATATTGAGTGAATCAGCAATAGCACTTATTGAGTCTGCCTTGCTACCCCAGTTTGCATGAACTTTCACAAAGTCGTCAATTTTCAGCGGAAAATCTGAGCGCTCCTTAAACAACGCAATAACATCCCTTTCATCATTTTTAGAGGCGACGCACAGAAAAAAACCTTGTTGAGATAAGTTCTTTAATTTCTTCTGAAGCTGCCGATGTCCTTCTGATAAAACAACCCCGTCAACGCCGTCTTCCCCTAGCACGCCGTGGTAGAGAGAGTTGTCAAGATCAACGACTAAACCCTTTAGATTTGGTCTTAGTAATGTAGGTAAGTAGTTTAAACCGAGATCACGAGAGATTTCTAAGTTAGCATCACGGCTTAATTTGGTGCCTGAAAAAGGGGCAAGTCTCAAGTCAAAGAACGCGTCGCCAAGGCGCTCTGTTACGGCGGACAATTTATAGTGGGTGACCTGCGTACTTACAACGTTAAAGTCCGTATCACCACCGCAAGGCACGAATAGAATATTGCCATTGAAGAGCCCCCTTAAATAGTTGACTCGCCCTTCAATAAAACCTTTCAAGTCATCCATTTGGTAAGCGCTTAACTCTAACCAAAGTATGACTAAATCTGCACTAAGGTCTAATTCTAAAAAAGATAATGAATCATCATAACTACTGTATGAAAACTCGATACCACAACCGGCGTACTCAAGGTACGGCTTAATGGTGTTCTCGATGAGCTCAAAGGAGTGGTTTCTATAAACTGACACTCGATACGATAGATCGAGTGTTGGAACGAAGTTGATTAGGTCGATGCGTTGCGTGTCTTTTTCAAAAAGGAAAGCTTGCAACTCAAATTGGTTCATCACTACTTATCTCTTCTAAAAATTACGCGCGAGTTAGCCACCAACAAACTCGTTCTTGTAACTGAGGGTGTCATCATATCGATGGCTGGACGCGGACTGTTAATATTGTATGCCCATAGCCTCCGCGTGGCTAGCTCGCGATTTCTATGTGGCGGTTCAAACAAACGATCCATAGTGCATTATTATCGTATAGTGACAGCTTAGCTAACACTCGATAGAAATTTTATTAAAACCTGACCGATCGTTATTTTGCAGCAACCCAACTAATTAACATTGAACTCTAAATACAAATTTTTAATTGCCGGCGGCGGCAATACCGCCATCACGTTTGCCCTTTATGCTCTATTGGTGACCAATGGGCTCAATTATAACCTAGCCATGACCTCTACTTACGTGTTGGGCATTGTGCTGGGGTTTTTACTTAATCGGCTTTGGACGTTTTCAAGCAACGCTAGCGCTACGGGTGTGGGCAAAACTGACGAGAGCGCCAAGTCCGCAAGCACTCAGTTCATCCAGTACCTCTTGGTATACCTGTTGATTTTTATCGTCAACTTCATGACGCTCAACCTGCTGGTGCGAGTATTAGAACTGGACCCGATACTCGCGCAACTAATTGCCGTCGGCCTGTCGACCGTATGCAGCTACTTCCTTCAGAAAAGTTGGGTGTTTAAGCACTAGCCGTTAGCAATGCTCTGAAACTCCTGATAATTTCGAATATAATCTAGGTCGTCGTAGACGTGTGACGCAAACACCAGTAAAACGGCGTCCTCCGAATAGCGGTATTGTGTGCCCCAAACCAGCGGCGGAATGTAGACGCCTAAATCAGGCGAGTCCAAAACGACCTCAGATCGAATATTGCCATCATCCACCATCACATTTACCGAACCTTTGATACAAATCAAAAACTGCTCACACTCTTTATGCGCGTGGGAACCTCTGACTTCTTGATTAGGCACATCAAACACCAAAAAATATCGTTTAGGGTGAAACGGGATGTCACTCGGGAATTCGCCCGCCGTTAAATTACCCCGCATGTCTTCGACAAACTTGAGCCGTTTTACGAGCGCGTCGCCAGCACCCAACGAGACCACCTGTTGATCTCCCCTAATGGGAACGTTACTCGACTTCACGACATTCTCGCGACCAGATTGCGAGCCTTGACCGGGTTGCAAGCCCCGATCAACATAGCCGCTAACCCGCGCCGGATTGCCTTTAACGATCGTGTAAGCAGGAACCGATTTTGTTACCACCGCACCCGCCGCGACCGACGCACCCTTGCCGATTGTGATGCCAGCGACCAAGGTGGCGCCACCGCCAATTGACACACCATCTTCTAGAATGGTGTCGTTCGGCTCACTCGAATGCGGTTGTGATTGTGACTTTGGGTATTGGTCGTTGGTAAAAGTAACATTAGGGCCGACAAAAACGTCATTGCCTATGCACACACCATCCCAAATTTGAACGCCGCTTCTAACCGTTACTCGGTCCCCTATTACGACGTTATTTTCGATTAGACAGTGCGAGCCAATACCTGCGTTTATTCCAATCTGAGCTTGTTCACAAATAATACAAAATTCCGCTACTTTTGAATTTACGCCGAGCTGCCGTGTATGGACTTCGGCGGTGGGGTGGATGAATAACGAATCAGTCATAATGTTGACTCAACGCACTTGTAGACGTTATTGATATAGGCCGCGCCTTGCTGTTTTCAAAAGCACGCCAAGCGTAACTGCCAACCACCCCCAAACCAAGCAAATTGAGCGAACCCAGAGTCAAAATTACAATCATTGTCGTTGAATAGCCGCTTACGTCTATAGCGCCCGACAAGCGACCAAACAGAATATAAACAGCTAAACTTAAACAGCCGGTCAGACCCATAAAACCGACTCGCATCAATAGTTTCACCGGCAAATTAGTGAATGCAAAAATGCTGTCAGTCATGTACTCGAATTTCTTTGAAAACGTCCAAGATGACGTTCCCTCTTGTCGACTCAACCGCTCGTAAGGGATTTCTTTGCGACGAAAGCCCAGCCAAAATATCAACGATACCAGCGATGAATGAGCTTCTTCCAAACTTAGTAACTCATCACGAAAGGCTCTGTTGCAGCCAAACACATCTACCCCGCCAGGCGGCATGTCAGGAACAATGTACTTACGATAAGCCCACCAAAATACCGTTGAAAAAAAGCTATCAAGCTTAGCGTCTTTTCTGGATATTCGCCGGCCGATAGCAACATCACATTCGGAAGACTTTAGGCTGTTAAAAAAATCTTCGAGAAGCGAAATAGGCTCTTGTAGGTCGGCGGCAATCACTCCAAAGTAGTTTCCCTTAGCCGCCTTTAAACCGGTTCTAATGGCAGGAAACGAACCAAAATTCCGCGAATGACCGATCAACTGAACTGGAAAACTGGCTGACTCCATCCGTTGCTTAATGTTAGCGTATGATTCGTCTGGGCTACCATCAACGACAAAGACCACTTCCATGACATGATCTAGGGACTGGCTGAGTTCTTCTAAGGCCTCGAATAGACGAGCAATGGAATCCTCGTTTTTATAAACCGGAATAATTGTTGAGTATTGAATATCTAACCTTTCCATGAGTTCACCGATTCAATCACATGATTAATCTGATTTTGAGACATTCCAGGGTAACAAGGCAGCGTTAGAACACTCTGTGAAAGAAGCTCCGTTACGGGCAACGATACATCACCCCCGCTCGCCATGACTACTTTTTGTTTGTGGTCTGGTATCGGGTAATGCACGTCAGATAAAATTTTCTGTTGTTCTAAGTGTCGGCACAGCTTATCTCTTGAGCTTGTTTGCACTACGTATAAGTGCGCGACGTATGGTTTGCCGCCTTGCTCCAAACTTACCGGAGGTTTTGATACCCTAGGGTTGTAGATTTCGGCCTCATACCGAAGCGCGATGCTCAGCCTTTCGTTATTCCATTCATCCAAATGCGGCAAAAACGCACTTAAAAGTGCCGCCTGAATAACGTCTAGGCGACTGTTTCGACCACCGCGCGTCTCCAGTTGATATTTACCGTTCCAACCGTATTGCCGCAATTGAGTAACCGCATCGGCATAAGCATGATTATCGGTGATTACCGCACCACCATCACCTAATGCGCCCAAGTTTTTGGTTGGGTAAAAACTAAAGCAAGCGATATCGCCAAAGCAACCCGCTAGCTTGCCGCCCAGTGATGCACCATGAGCCTGCGCGCAGTCTTCCAAGAGAGGGACTTTTCGCTGCTGACACAGCGCTGCGATTTGGGCTATCTCGGGCACAATTCTGCCGAACAAATGGGTTACCACTACCGCGTCAACCCCAAACTCTAAAGCGGCTTTTGCGGATTCAAGCGTGGCACATTGAGAATTTTTATCGACCTCTAGAAAATACGGCACGGCACCGATGGAGTTTAATGCCGTGGTGGTGTAGGCACCGGCATTGGCGACCGTGGCAACTAGGCTCTCGGCGCCAATACCTAACGCTCTCAACGCCAGTTCTAAGGCGTCGGTTCCATTAGCAACGCCAACACAGTGGCTACGCGCATGATAGTCGGCAAAAGCCGATTCAAATTGTTCCACCTCAGGCCCTAATACCAACCAGCCGCTCTGGATTACACGATTAATAGCCGCGCTAATTTCGTTCTCATAGCGCTTGAGCTTGACCGACAGGTCATTGATTAATTGCATAGTACAGCGTCTGTTTAGCGTTGAGTAATTGGCAGGACTCAATCATATCAAGCGGATTGCGTATCGGCCAGATGCTCTTTCGCCAAATAGCGATTTGTCATAAAGCTGGGATTAAACTGATCTACCTGTTAGAGTCCACAAGATTTAAAGCAACTCTCGCTTCAGGACCTTGTTCAAGCGCAGCACGCTTCCTAAAAGGATCTTGACCTACTGTATGAATCTTAGCTTTATAAACCCCAGCTCGGTAAATGTTAGCTCAATGAACCTGAGCCCTATAAACAATAGTTTCAGCGCAAAACCGCGTGACCTTTACCTGCTTGCCTTGGGCATTTTTCTGCTATTTGCCGGCGTTCGGCTTCACTTTATCATGACTTATGCGAGTCAAACCCCCTACTGGGACGATTGGGGAATGGGCAACAGAATGGCTCTTTACATGCAGTCTGGGTTCGATCCCAATTGGCTGTATGGGCTAACCAACGAACATCGGGCGATGTTTTCCAAACTTACCAATCTGCTTTTGTTTAAAGTCAATGACCATCAATGGGATCCGTATATCACCATGGTGCTCGATGCCTTTTTGTGGGCCGCGATCGGCGTGTTCATGTTGTATATTGGTTTTCGCCAGAGAATCAAACTCAACCTTTGGCTTTTCTGTGTGTTGATCGTAGTTTTATGGACCTACCCCTTATCTTTATTTAATACACTCTCGACGATTCAAACCTATCTCTACTACATGATTGCGTTTGGCGTGTGCGGGTTCTGGTTACTGACCAATAAGGCTTTTTCACTCAAATGGTGCGGTGGCGTCTTGTTAGTGGGCGCCGCGTGCATGACCGCCGGCGGCGGATCCTTCGCGCCCGTAGCGGTCACTGCCGTCAGTTGTTTTTTGGCAATTTTCAATAGACAGAATAGGTCTCAGCACTTAGCCACGGCGGCGTTTGTTGGCGTATTCGCGGTTTTTGGTTTGTACATCATATTAATTCAGGGCTCCTCAAATCCAGTAGGCTCAAAATCACTAGTTCCGTTCTTATCAACGCTGTTTAAAACGCTTTCTTGGCCTGCCAGTGACAGAGCATGGCCTTCGGTGTTTTTTTTACTGCCGATTGTCTTGCTCGCGCTCGGTGTTGCGCTCAAAAAAATACCGCAATCTCGGCTAACGACGTTCACTCTTATGATGGCGGCGTTTGGCATCATGCTTTCCATTGCCATCGCCTATGCCAGAGGCAGTCTAGGCCACGGGCCTGCAGAACGATACTTCGACTTTCTGACGATTTACCTCATTTCAAGCGCGCTATCGCTAATGTTAATCCACGCGAGCATCGCCAAATTCTCAAGAGTATTGGGCCGAGGCTTAGTGTTACTGTGGATTTCAATGTGCGTCATAGCAATTCCATATCACCTAAAGGTGTCGAAGTTTCAGCTCGATGACCGAGCCGGTCTCGTCCCAGTGCAAGACGACATCATGGCCCGCTATTCGGTAGGTAACGACCCCGAAATATTAAAGAATCGACCGTTTCGTCACGTTCCATTTCCGCGCGTAAATACGTTGCGAGACTTCATGCAGCGACTCCAGAAAACCGATACACTCCCCTACAGTCTGCAATCATCTAGCATGCAATTTCCGACAGAAAGCAACGCATTTACAATTAATGGTGTCGCACAACCTGAGACAAATCTGTATCGAGGCTTAGAGCACGTTTTAGGGTCGTATGATTCCGTGTCCGGCACCGGAAAAGCAGTCGGTGAATACACCAGTGAGGTATTCGTTGCCAAGCGACCTTACGTAATGGTTCCGGTCAGCCGTTATCTGAGTCTCGGAGGAATGTCCTTATCGCTGGTTGGTGAAAACAATGGAAAGACAGTAGATGTTGTGCAGAAAGTCGACCCATCGGCCCCTGAAGATCAGTGGTATGAGATTTTAGTAAAAGCGCCTGATGCGAAATATAGGATCGTCGCTAAGGACGACTCTCCTGTATTGTGGTTCGCATTCGCAGCACCGCGATCAGTCGGCCGGCTAAGCTATATTGTCGATCGTATTATGGCGTTCGGCGATAAGGTTTGGGGCTTAGGTCTATTATTGATAATAATCGCCATTAGACGTCAGATACTACGATTATTGGCATTACTCAAAGGGATAAAAAGGCTTGGGCACATAGGGCTTGATAGCTGAGGAACCATCGACTTCTAAGCTCGTTGTAAGTGAGTAAAAATATTGCAGACTCAGACCTACTACGGCCCTTTTTAGTACTCAGGAAAATATAGAAACTCGTCCTAAACCGGCATTAAACCCTTTGGTTATTTAGCCTGTCGGCACCGTTTAAAAAGCTAATTCGGCAAAGAAAGAGTGACTCTCAGCCCTTTTGGCGTAAAGTTTTCAGGAATGCCTGGGCCTTGGTCGTCGACATGAACCAACACTCTTTGCTCCGTTTCCACAACGCATACCCGGGCCCTATGGCCATATTTGATCGCATTATTAAGGGCACGTTTCATGGCTAGGTGACGCACATGCAGTGTGATGTTGGGTTCGCACTGTAAAGCGGCATCCTCACCTTGCTCGGAGAAATCGTCAACAATGCTAGAAAGCAAAGAGTAAAGATCAACGGCGGCTAACTCTTCAAGTCCAGAGGCATTTTTTGTCCATGACAAAATTTCTTCCGTCATCGAGCTAATGTCATCAATCGTATTGATAATTTCTTCACGTTGAAGTTTGTCTGGAATAATTTCTGAGCGAATTCGCAATGACGTTAGTGGCGTCCGTAAGTCGTGGCCGACCGCTCTAAGCGTATTCCGTTGAGTCTCCAACATACGACTTAGGCGTCTTTGCATGCCGTTGAAGCTTGCACTGATCTAAATGAAGGCGATGCATGTCAATTTGATGAACGACGTGGTGACGTATCCGGTACATGCTCTAACCCACCTAACGATGAAACGGTACTGGCGTGTAAACCAAACCGCCAAAAAGAAAAAGGGTAGTGGCCGTCATGCAGTACGCTTTTTGTTTAATCTGCTATAAACAACTGATAACTATAGCTGGACTTGAGGCTATGATCCCATCATT
>JAULCF010670135.1:0-23687 GCA_032361265.1 Devaleraea mollis | reverse complement strand
CTGGCACCGAGATCGGCACAGCGTTCGTGCTCACTGCCACGAGTGGTGTGGATCAGAACGGCAATCCAAACCTCCCTGGCCTCTACCTCTGGACCGGTCTGATCTGGCAGGTCAACCCGTTCGTGCCAACCGAAGATGTCGTGCTGCCTGCTGGCGATGTGTTCCCTGTTGGCGCCGGGTTCGGCGACTTCTTCCGCCTCACCGACACCGTGTTGATCTTTGATCCAGGCATCTATCGCTACCTGGGTCCGGTGGCTTCGAACGGTACACCTGTCCTATGGGAGCTGGTGATGGAAGAAGGAGCCGACTTCCCCGAAGGCTCACTCGGCATCGACCTTCCAATCTCCGGTGGACCGATCCATCTTGACCTGTTCCAACTGACACCTGCCGATGGTGCGTTCTACTTGTTGGAAGAAGACGACGGCGATGGCAATGTCGCTGGTCTCTACGAGTGGAACCAGGCGACACGCGAATGGACGCTGCAGACGACGGCTATCGGCGAGGGCGCGGAGTACCCCGATGTGCCTGCGGCCAATGACCTATTCCGATTGTTCGAACATGTCGCGGGCGCGACAGCAATTGCCGGGGCGGGTGCCGAGAATGTGGGAATTGGCGGCGCCATCGCCGTCAATCTGGTGAATGTCACCACCCGTGCAACCGTGCCAGCGGGCGCAAGCGTGGCGGCCGGCGGCGGTGATTCGAACATCGAAGCCCAGAGCAACAATCGAAACAATGTGTCGGCAGGCGCAACCGTGCAGGGCGGCAAGATCGGCGTGGGTGTCGGGGTCGCTGTGCAGGTGCTCGAGCCGATCACCGAAGCCACCATTGCCGACGGTGTTTCCTTCAGCGGTAGCAACGCACTGACCGTGAAAGCTTCTACCGGCCAGCAAACAACCGCTAACGGTTCGGCTGGTTCCTCGGCGATGTCGTCGCCAGTCATGGGTGGCGGTGGTGGTGGCGGTGTTGCCATTAGTCCGGCAGTCGCAGTGTCGGTCACCACGGCAACAACGACCGCTCGCATCGGCACGGGTGCTGACGTCTCAGCGACTGGCGATGTGCTTGTCGAAGCCAACTACGGAACGTCTTCGTCGGTCGCCGCCGATGCCGAAGCGGGTGGCAAGAAAGTCTCGGTTGGCGCAGCAATCGCCGTCAATGTCGTAACCAGCGACACGCTGGCCGAAGTTGCTCGCAACATCACGGGCGCCGCAGTTGGCGTGAGCGCGAACTCTGAAGTACTTGCCGAGACCGAGACGTTCGCGGGAGCTGGTGGCGCCGAGAACCCCGAAGACGACGACGGTACGGGCGACAACACGGCCGACATGCAGGCTCAAGAGCAGCTGAACATGAATCCGAATCTGATGAATTCGAACAACATGCTTCCTCCTGGCCAAGGCGGTTTGGATCAGGGCAACGGTCAGTCGCTGTCACAGTCCGCCACCAAGGGCGCTGGTATCGGTGTTGGGGCCGCGGTTTCGGTGAACGTGGTCAACGAGACGAACCGGGCGCTTGTTACTGGGCCGCTTCAGTTGATCGGCACCGCCGGTGCGGTCAACGTCGTCGCACTGAACCACACCGATGGCACGGCCAAGGCAACCGGCAAGGCAATCGATGACTCGTTTGGTTCTGGCACCAACATTGGTGCTGGCATTGCCGTGAACGTGATCGACGTGGACAACCGGGCGACCGTGTCGAACGATGCCACCTTGAGCGCCAGCGATGGAGTTTCACTGCAAGCCGCAACCGTCGACGGCGAAACGAACGAATTCACCACATGGGCAATCGCTGCGGCCGGTGGTGCCACTGGCAACGCAAGCGTTGCCGGTTCGGTTGGCGTGCAGGTCATCGAACTAAACAACGTCGCCACCGCCGGCGACAGAGTGACCATCAACGCTGGCATCGGCGACGTTCTGGGCAAGGTCTCGGCGCCGCTCACCGTGCAGAACATCGTGCTCGGTGGAGCCAAGGGACGCACCGCGGTTGGGGCCTCGGTCGCGGTCAACATCGTCACTCTTGACACCACGCTCAGCATCGGGAACAACGCCAAAATCGACGCTCAAGGCTCGATTACGATCGATGCCACCAGCTCGATCTCGCCCGTCGCCATCCCTATCGAATTCCCAAGCCTGCTTGGTATCGAGTTCCCGTCGATCACCACGCCGCCGTTGTCGTCGATCGCTGCTGGCGGCGCCGTGTCTGACGGCACGCTTGCCATTGGCGGCTCGGTCGTAGTCGACGTGCTCACGTCGAAGACCCACGCCACCATCGGCGACAACGCCACGATCAACGGCGTCGCAGGTGTTACCGACGCCGCACAAGACCTGGGTCTGACTGCCACCGACAACACGACACTGTTCAATGCGGCTGGTGGCGCCGGAGCAACGCTTGGTTCCTTGGGCATCGGTGTCGCCGTGCTGGTCACTGTGATCGAGAAGGACACCCAGGCATCGATTGGTGCAGGGGTCAACGCCGTCGCTGGCGGCGACGTCGTCATCACTGCCACCGCAACCGAGGACATCTTCGGTCTTGCCGCTTCGATCGGTGCCTCGACCTCGACTGGTGTGTCGGCATCGATCCTGGTGGTCGTCATTACCTCTGATGTGAAGGCCTTCATTGGCAGCACGGCGGCGAACGCTTCACGGGTCGTGGCCACCGGGGATCTGTTCATCAACGCCTCGTCGAACTCGACCACTGGCCTGTATGCGGGTGGCCTGGCCTTCGGGGCAAGCGCCGGTGTGGGCGCCTCGACAGTTGTGCTCGATCGCAGCGCAGAAGTACTTGCCTATGTCGGCACCGCCGATGATCCGGCGACCGCAGCCGACGAATCCGCAGCTCCGGCCAACGCCACGTTGCAAGGTCTCGGCAGCATCGGCACCGTTGTCACTGCCGATCAAATCGAAGATGTCGACCTGCTCGCAATCGGTGGCGGCGGCGGTCTTGGATCGCTCGCCGTGGCCGGCTCGGTGACTGTTCACGTCATGACCAACGTGACCCATGCCTTCATCGGTGCTGGCACCACGATCAATGCCGACAACGCTGACGCAGCGCTAGGCCAGTCATTGACCATTCGTGCGACCGACGTAACCGACGTTCGCTCGATCGCCGGTGCGCTTGCGGTTGGCGGCAGTGTTGGTGTTGGTGTGGGTGTCGACGTGCAGGCCATCACCAAGAACACCCGGGCGTGGTTCGGTAGCGCAAGTGCTGCAACCCTGCGGGGCAACACCACAGTCGACGCGCTTACTTCCGACATCGTGCTTTCAATTTCTGCAGGTGCTGCCATTGGCGGTTCGGTCGCCGTGACCGTGAACGCTGGTGTGTCGGTCTTCGACTTTGTCACCCATGCGTTCATCGGCGACGGCACCGTGATCGACGCCGAAGGCAGTGTTCGTGTCGCTGCCGACGACAACCTGGTGTTGCACGTGATCGCCGGCAACCTGAGCGTCGGCGGAAGCGCTGCAATCGGCGCTGCAGCCGCGGTTCCCGTCGTGACCAAGTCGACGAAAGCATGGATTGGCGACGGTGCCAGCATCGACGCCGACGGTGGCTTCGAAATCACCGCCGCGGTTGGTGCGTTCGATGAGATCTTCTTGGAAACCCGGTTCCGCCCGAACGTCGACGTGGTGAACGACATCATCACTCTTGGTTACGAACATGGCTTGGCAACCGGCGACAAGGTCGTGTACTACAGCGGCGGCGACACCGATATTGTCGGCCTAGAAAATCGCAGCAGCTACTACGTCGACGTGGTGAGCCCCACCCAAATCAGGCTGGTCACGCAACGTAATCCGATCGGATTCGGATTGACGGGCACCGGCGTGCATGCACTGAACAGCACGGATTCGCCAGGCAGCTGCCTCTTCGACGCCAGCGACGCCCAAGTAATCGCAGGTAGTCAGATCTCGTGTCTCGGTGTCCACGGTCTAGCGACCGGCGACACCGTCGAGTACACGGTGCCGGGCATCAACATTGCGGTGAGCGGCTTGCAAGCCGGCACGACGTACTACGCCATCGTGATCTCGCCGACAGAACTCGCCGTAGCGCTCAGTGCTGAAGACACGGGTGCCGCGACGATCTCAATCAGCGGCGCTGCTTCGCAACGACAGACCCACCGCCTTATCGGCGTGAACGTCGCCGCAGCACCAAGCGAAGCCGTCGATACCTTCGACCCGACTCTCGATGTCACCGGCAACACGATCACATTGCCGTACGTGCCCGAAGCCGATGTGCTTCGCAGCCAGCTGCAAGCGGGCGACACCGTGCGTTACTACGCCGGTGGTGGCACACCCATTGGTGGCTTGCAAGAAGGCGTGACCTATGTCGTGCTGAGCGCCAGCGGCGACAGCTTCACGCTGGCCCAGTACGACGAAGACTCAGACGAAGACGACAAGACCGGTGCGCCGGTCACACTCGACGTCTCGGTTGCCACCGGTATCGACCACTCGATCGTGCGAGCCAATCAGGCCCCGCCTCCGAACCAGCTTGAGCTGCTTGGCCGCCGGGTACTCACGCCACGCGAAGATGCTGACTTCCGCGGGGTAGCGGTCACTGCCACCAACCGCGACGACATCGTGACCGTCGGCATCTCGGGCGGCGTTGCCGGAAGCCTCGCCGTGAATGTTGCAGGCGCCGTGACCGTCTTGACTGCCGAAACGCTCGCGTCGGTCGGCGACAACACCACCATCAACCAGAACAACACGGCCGGAAAGCATCCACTGCAAGCAGCCCGAGTTGCCGCAGCAGGCGACTTCCGCCATCTCGGTATCGCAGGTGCGCTGGCTATTGGTGGCGCTGCCGGTATCGCTCCGAGCGCCGACGTGCGAGTGGTTGACCTCGACACTATTGCTTTGGTCGGTGCCAACAGCGAGGTCGAAGCCAACGACAGCATCGAAGTCACCGCTCGGGTAAGCGAGCACATCGTGTCAGTCGCTAGTGGCTTCGCCGGAAGTGGTGCCGTCTCCGTTGGTGGCTCGGTTGCCGTGATCGTGGTCGACTCCTGGACCAGTGCCACCGTCGGCGATGACAGTTCGGCCTTGGCTGGCAACAATGTGCACGTGCTAGCTGTTGATCACTCAACCGTCACGGTCGCAGCGGTTGGCGTCGGCGTGGCTGGCACCGTTGGTGTGGGTGCATCGATCGGGGTTGTCACAGTGAACAAGACAACGACGTCGGCCATCGGCAATGGCACAACAATCGAAGCCAAGGCGAATGGCCTCGCAATCGACGATGTCTACACCGGCGAGAAAACGGTCGACGCATTCACCACCGGCACCGAAGCTGGCGTGATCGTGCAAGCGGTGACCAGCGAAGACTTCTCGGGTATCGCTGTTGCCGGTGGCGGAGGCGTGGTTGGTGTCGCTGGTGCCATTGGTGTCGCGGTGATCAACACGGCAACCAACGCATCGATCGGCAACAACGCAACGGTGAACGCCGACCGTTCCGGCGTTGGCGCCGACCAGGCCGTGATCGTGCTGGCAGCGAACAAGGTCTCTACGTTTACCGTCGGCGGCGGGGCAGCGGGTGGCATCGTTGGTGTTGCTGGTGCGTTCGACATCGGCGTGGTGAACGTCGACACTCGAGCATCGATCGGCGATGGCACGATTGCGAACGCCGCACAAGATATTGGTGTGTACGCACTATCGATCAAGCAGATCTTGACCGTGGCGATCTCGGCTGCCGGAGGATTCGTTGGCGCATCGGGTTCAGTCTCGGTGTGGAGCATCGGTACCGCCACCAACGGCCGCTACGAAGACATCAGCATCGACGAGACCCGGTTGCGTGGCAACTGGAATCCAACGATCGAGTACGTGCAGGGCGACATCGTGACCGGCGCCGACGGCAACCGGTACAGCCTGCGTGACCAGAACGATGACAGCGTCGATGCCGAGTGGAAGCTCATCTCGCAATCCGATGCCGACACCGCGACCGACGCGACCACCGGTGACCCGAGCCTGAACCGTGGTTCGTGGAGTGCTGGGGCGGCGTACGAGACGGGCGACATCGTGACCTACTTGGGCCACAACTACCAGTCGGTAACCGAGAACAGCGGCCAGACACCTCGCGACAGCGTTGACACGTCGACGGGCGAGAACCCAACCAACGTTGCCTGGACCGAGATTAGCGACGAGGCCTTCGATGATGCACGCAACGCAACACCTGCAGTCGACCGAGGGATCTGGGACCAGGGCGCGACCTATCAAGCCGGCGACATCGTGCTGCGTGGCATCAAGCGCTACCGGGCTGTGCGGACAACCACTGGCGACGAACCCGAGGTCGTGATCTGGGGGCGCGTAGGCGCCGACGCCACGGTCACCTCGAGCGGCAGCTTCCGCGACCAGGCCGACGAATCGGTCTCGGGCCAAGATGCAGAGAAGGGCTATCTGCAGATCCTGACCAGAGTCACCAGTCCCGGCGACGACGCAACGAACGACGACATGAGCGATGCCGACCGCCGCACCTCGCAGCGCCTTCGCGCACTGCAGACTCGGGCCCAGGTTGGCATCGAAACATCGGCACCCGGGACAAGCGCGGTAGCCGACGCAACGACCGCACCGCGTTCCGGTGGCACCGTTGCCTCGGTTGGCGCCAACGCAACGTTGACTGCAGGTCGCAACCTGGATGTCATCGCCGACGAGAGGTTCACCTTCACCGGCATCGCTGGCGGTATTCAAGGCGGAGTCGTTGCTGCTGGGGTATCGGTCCTGGTGCTGGTCGTCGAGGGCAACGTCGAAGCCACCGTTGGCACGAACACCGACCTGACCGCAGCGACCGGGCTGCTCACGGTCCGGGCCACCTATGTCGAGAAGATCCTGGGTGTCGCCTTCACCGGTGGTGGCGGCGTAGTTGCGGTTGGTGCACAGGTTGTTTCAATCGACACCAATGTGGGCCAACGGGCGCTCATCAACGGAGGCGGCAACATTCCTGCGGCCGCACTGGGCATCGACGTCACTGCCAAGGCTGACCGCGACATCGAGATCGTGACTGTTGGCATCGCTGTTGGTCTTGCCGCCGCGGGCGCAGGCTTCGCAATCGCCATCATCGACGGCAACACGACCGCAGCAATCGGCAACGTCGCCATCGGTGCAACCGCAACGCCTGCACACCTCACTGTTGTGGCCGACTCGGACATCGACGCCAAGGCACTTGCGATCTCGGTGATGGGTGGCGGCCTGGCACTGTCCGGCGCCGTAGCAGTCGTCGACCTCAAACCATCTCGCACATCGGCAACCGCAGGTTCGACTGGCGCCATCGGCGCCGGCGGCATCACCGTGCAGGCCGTTGGCCACCACGCCATAGACGCCAAGGCCATCAACATCGCTGTTGGCATCATCGCCCTCGGCGGCACCGTGGCCATTGCCTTCAACGACCGAGCCGTACTATCGACTCTGTCGGTGACCGCTTCGATGTCATCGCTCGGGGCTGTGTTGGTGGCCGCTCGCAGTCATGACACAGCCGTAGCACTCGCACCCGGTGGTGGCGGCGGCGGAATCAACGTCAACATCATGGTCGCCCTCGCCCGGATTTCTGGCGGCACCAAAGCACTCGTCGATGGCGACATCACCAGCTCCACCACCGTGACTGTCCAAGCCCTGGCAGACAATCTCGCCGACGCCCGTTCCCTGATCGTCTCCCTCTCCCTCTACGGAGGGAACGGCGCCGTCTCGTTGGCCGAGATCACCGCCGACGCCGATATCGAAGCCATTGTCGGTTCTGCTTCATCACTCGTCTCCACCGGTCTGGTCACCGTCGAGGCACGCCAAATCACCGCTGCCGATCAGGTCAGCTCCAACACCGCACTGGCACTGAGCGAAGTCGGCGCCGGCGGCATTATTGCCACCCTCGCTATTGCGGTCGCAATCGCCAAGATGCTTGCCAGCACTCGAGCACGTCTCGATGGCGACGTGCTGACGACGTCGACTGCTCCGAACAGCGTGACCGTCACTGCGGTTGGCCGAAACCTTGCCCAGGCCCGTGTCTTGATCGTGACCGGCGGCATCTTCTCTGGTGCGGGCGGTTCCGCCGTCGCCCAGGTGGGTGCACGTTCGTCCAATCTTGCCGATCCTGCTGGTGCCGATGTCGAAGCTGTCGTCGGTCTCAGCGCATCGATCACGACCAGCGGCGGCGTGACGGTTGCGGCCACTGCAGATAACGATGCACTCGCCGTGTCCCAGATCGCTGCGGGTGGCGCCATTGCGGCCAGCGTGTCGATTCCCTTCGCCGTGCTTGGCGGCGTAACCCGGGCCGCGTTTGGCGGGGACATCTTGGTGCCAGCGAACGGCAACCTGGCCGACTTCTTGACCGTTACCGCCGACGGCACCTACGACGCCGAAGCGGTCAATCTTCCGGTATCCACCGTTGGCGTGCTTGGTTCCGCGGCGGCGATTATCGCCAAGGCAATCATCTTGGACCGCTCCGTAGTCGAAGCCCGTATCGGCGCCCGCTACGAGGACGACGCACCGGTTGGTCGAACGATCAGCGTGGCCGGACACATTCTTGTACGCACAACCAGCACCATGACCAGCGGTGCCGACGCCGACGCCGTCAACCTGTCGGCTGCCTTTGCCGGCGGCGCCCAAGCCCCCGAGACCCGGGTATCAGGCATCACTCGTTCCTTCATCCGCGACGGCATCAACATTGTTGCTGGGTCAATCGATGTACTCGCCGAGGACATCCCGTACACGGCAACCGCCACCTCCGAAGTTGGCAGCGCAGCAGCTGCCGTTGGCGGCGGCATCAAGAGCGCCGCCATCATCGATGGCATCGTCGAAGCCTTCATCGGTGCACCGACCGGGCGAATGCCAGTCGACGATGACCAGACGATCATCCGCGTGACCGGCGCAATCAATGTGCGGGCGTCGTCGATCATGAAGGCGACCACCACGGCCACCGTCGTAAGTGGCTCACTCGTCAAGGTCGGCTCGCAGCAGCCAACCTCGATCATCTCGGGTGCGACTCGGGCCTACGTCGGCCAAGGCGCTGACGTATCGGCGTCGACGCTGATCGTCGAAGCCAATGGCGACTACGACGCTGCGGCGACAACCTTTGCCCTGTCGATCAGCATCGGTGGCGGCGTGAGCCCGACCAGCGCCACGGCGACCGTGTCCGGCATTGTCGAAGCGTTCGTCGGCGCCCAAGCCGGCACCACACCAGAGCTGATCCCATCGAAGGTGACTGTCGGTGGTGCAGTCATAATCACTGCCGATGCCGACATGAACGCTGTCGCAACTGCCGAGGGCGGTTCGGTCGGCGGTGTTCTGGCTCTGGACGTCATCCAGCCAACCGCGACCGTGTCCGGTTCCGTTCTGGCCTACGTCGGCGAGTCCACAAGCCTGACGGCTGGATCACTCTCGGTTGCGGTCGACTCGCCTGTGCTCGCAGCTGAAGCCACATCGTTTGCGGTTGGCGTTGGTGGGTTGGCGAGCGGAGCAGGTCTCGAAGCAATCGCAACCGTGTCTGGTTTGGTTGAAGCGTTCGTCGGCGCTCAAGCCGATGGTCCCCTCGCCACATCTTCACCGTCGATCATCATCACCGGTGCCGGTCAGACGCTTGCCGTAACTGCCGATGCCGACGTCGACGCCATTGCCCGGGCCAACGGTGGCAACGCCAGCGCTGGTCTGTCGATCACTGCGATGCTTCCCACCGCCACGATCTCTGCGACCACTCGGGCCTACATCCGTGAAGGCAGCACTATTGCCGCCGACGGTCTCGTTGTGCAGGCAGGTACTGCGGCTAACCGTGTTGACTACAACGCCGTTGCTGAGACCATCATGATCACGGCCGGCGGCATTGCTGGCGGCGCAGGCGCAAGCTCAACCGCTCGTATCACCGGCACGGTCGAAGCGTTCGTTGGTGCACCGGTCGGTGTGGCTCCCACATCGATTCCCAACACGATCCTGGACATCGATGGCGTCATCGACATCGATGCGTACTCCCAGATGGTTGCCGCTGCCGAGGCCAGCGGGGGAGCGGGAGCCGGCGCCGTAGCCGTCGCCGCGTTGATTCCAACCGCAGAGTCCGGCGGAACCACTCGGGCATTCATTGGTCAAGGCGCAACCGTGACTTCGCAGGGTGTCGACATCGATGCCGACGGCATCTACACGGCAACCGCTACGACTGTTGCCGTGGCCATCGCGATCGTCGGAACCGGTGCTGGCTACGAACCAACCGCCACGGTGAGCGGCATCATCGACGCACACATTGGTGCCGCAGCTGGTGACACTGTGTACGGCGCAACAACCAAGGTCGACGCCGGCAACTTTGCCGTGGCCGTCGATGCCAAGGGCCTCCTCGATGCACTGGCCACGGCAAAGGGTGGAAGTGGCGCCGCTGGCGTAACCGTGACTGCAATGTTGCCGACCGCAACACTGAGCGGAATCGTTCGCGCTGCGGTAGGCGACACGGTCGACCTCGACGCTGGTTCGTTACAGGTTGCTGCGGTCACTGATCGCTTCCAGGCAATCGCCGACACATTGTCGGTGTCGATCACGGGTATCGCTGGCGGCACTGGCTTGGAAGCTCGTGCCGTAGTCAGCGGCATTGTCGAGGCCTACATCGGAGCGAATCGCAACGATGCGCTGAGCCAGTCGAACAACAGCGACATCGATGTCATCGGTGCCGTGAACGTGTTTGTCGATACCGACATGGTGGCGTTGGCCACCACCGACGGTGGCGGCGTTGCGGCGGGCCTGACCGTCAACGTCATGCTGCCGAGTGCAGTCGTGTCGGGTAGAGCGAGCGCCTACATTCGTGAAGGCACCGATGTTGCGGCCGGTTCACTTCGCGTGCGTGCCGGAACGCTCGCCGATCGCATCAATTTCACCGCAACCGCAGAGACGTTCGTGCTCGGCATCGCCGGCATTGGCAGCGGGGCCGGCGCGAACGCCGAAGCAACTGTTTCGGGCACGGTCGAAGCCTTCATCGGCGCTCCCGTCGGAAAGGCCGAAACGATCGTGCCAATGGCGACGGTCGCTATTGGCGGCCTGGTCGATGTCGATGCAGCGTCGATGATGGTCGCTGCTGCCACCGCCGACGGTGGTGCGGTTGCTGCGGGCATTTCCGTCACGGCGATGATCCCCACCGCCACGGTCAGCGGCGCCACTCGGGCCTACATTGGCCAAGGCGCTCAACTGACCGCAATCCAACTCGATGTGCACGCCGATGGCGTGTACACCGCAACGGCCCTGACCTCTGCCGTGAGCGTTTCGGGTCTTGGTGCCGGTAGCGGCGTTCGCCCAACGGCAACCGTAACTGGACTGGTCGACGCCCATGTCGGTACCGACGTGTCCGAAGTTGGTACTGCGACTCGCACCACCTTGACGATCTCTGGTGCGGTAAACGTCGACGCACGTTCAACAATGACGGCTCTGGCGACTGGCGACGGCACAGCAGTAAGCATCGGCGTATCGGTTTCGATCCAGGCAGTCGAGGCATCGGTCAGCGGCATCACCCGAGCCTCGATCGGTGAAGCGGTCACCCTGAGCGCAGCCAGCCTGACCGTCAATGCACAAGGTGCCCTGAGCGCTACTGCGATTTCGAACGCCGTGGCGCTCGCACTCCTTGGCGCTGGTACCGGTTCACCACTGTCAGCTGACGCAGAAGTCAGTGGTGTGATCGAAGCCTTCATCGGTACCCACTACGACCGAAACGTCAGTGGCGATGCTGCTCGACGCAGCACCCTCACGGTGCAGGGTGCGGTAGCGGTAACCGCTGGCGGGTCCATGACTGCGACCGCTGCTGGTGATGGCGACAGCGCTGGCTCCGTCTCGGTAAGCACCTTGTCACCGACCGCCGTGGTGTCGGGTCGCACCAGTGCCTATGTACGCGATGGCGTCACGCTGACCGCTGGATCGTTGACCGTTCGCAGTGGCGATGTCGCCAGCTCCGTGACCTACACCGCAACCGCAACGACCGATGTTGCCGGTATTGGAGCGCTCGCTGCGGGTGCAGGCGGAAACGCGATTGCTTGGGTCGCAGGCACGGTCGAGTCGTTCATTGGTTCTCCGACAATTCGGGCAGCCGTGTCGGCGGCGACCACCATCACCGTCGGTGGCGCAGTCCTGGTGGCCGCTCGATCGAAGATGATGAGCACGAGCACCGCTCGCAGCGTTGCCGCTTCGGGGCTGATCGCTGGTGCCGAATCCGACGGTATTGCGTTTGTTTCTGGCAGCACGTCGGCCTATGTCGCACAGGGTGTCACCCTGGCGGCATCGCGGCTCGATGTTCTCGCCAACGGTGACTATGACGCAACCGCAGATACGACGATCGTAAGCCTGGCAGTCGGTGGCGCAGGCGGAAGCGTTCGCCCGACCGCCGTGGTGAGCGGTGTTGTCGACGCCCACATCGGGACTGCGGCCGACCAGACAGCAACTGGCGCACCGGGCGTGCTCACGATCTCTGGCACTGTGGTTGTTCAGGCCACGTCGACCATGGATGCAACCGCCACTGGTTCCGGCGCTGCCCTGAGCTTGCTGATCGCAGTAGCGATTCAAGAACCGGTGGCCTCGGTGACCGGCGCGACCCGATCATCGATTGGCGAGAACGTCACGCTGCGCGCCGGGAACGTAACGGTCGATGCGCAGGGTGCCCTGAGGGCAACCGCAGAGACCAAGGCAGTCGCACTGGCCTTGCTTGGTGCCGGAACCGGCGCCGAAGCCGACACGGCGTTGCCCGCCATTGCAATGGTCGCCGGAGTAATCGAGGCCTACATCGGCGCTCACTACGACCGGACCGTTGCCGGCGACACCGGCCATCACAGCAATCTGATCGTGTCGGGCGCAGTGCGGGTCACCGCAGGTGGCTCGATGATCGCCAATGCCACGGCGAACGGTGACAGCGCTGGCGTAGTTTCGGTCAGCACGCTGAAAGCAACCGCTCACATCTCGGGTCGCACCAGCGCCTATGTGCGAGAAGGCACCGACATCACGGCTGACTCGATCGCTGTGCACGCCGGTGATCCAAACTCGACAACCGCCCTGGTGTACACGGCCACCGCAGCGTCCAAGGTCAGCGCCGTTGGAGTCTTCGGCAACGGCATCGTCGGCGCCGACGCCATCGTCGACGGCACCGTCGAAGCATTCCTTGGCGCACCGGTTGCGAACACGTCGAGCTTGCGGCCAGTGGGCATCATCACGACGACGAATGGCACGGTCAGCACCTTCGCCCGCGCCGATGTTGACGCAACCGCAACGGGAGATGCGACCGCAGTCGCTGCGGTCAGCGTGAGCGAAGTTGCACCAAGGGCAATTGTCGATACCACAACTCGCAGCTACATCGGCCAAGGAATACAGATCACCGCAGACATCGTGTCGGTTGTGGCCGTTGGTGACAATCGGGCATTGGCCGAGCCGAAGAGCACCAGCGTCAGCATCGTGATTGCCGTTGGCACGGCGTCAGGCACCGCCACGGTGACCGCCACGACGATTGCGGCAATCGATCAGGGTGCCGTCATCATGACTCGCGACCTGGCAGTGCGAGCAGTGACCAACGATCGGGCCTTAGCGCTTGTCGTGACAGCCTCGTTCTCGATCGTCGCGTCGGGTGCAAGCATCTCGGGCACGTCGCTGGTCAACTCACAGGTGCAGGCTCGCATCGGTGCGAGTGCGAGTCCCAGTGTTGCCACCACGATCACCGCGACCGGCGCTGTCCTGGTCGAAGCACTGTCTGCAAGCACAGCCGACACGACGACGACCGGCGGCTCAGGCGCCATTGGCGTGACCGCAGCGATTGGCGACGCAACCGCCACGGTGAGCACCATGACGCAGGCGTTTGTCAATCAGGCCGTGCTCGTGCGCAACGCCACCACACTGACGGTGAGGGCGCATGGTGTCGACACGGCCGACGCTCGTAGCGACACCGTTTCGTTCGCGGTACTCGGTGGCGGCACTGGTGCTCGAAGCATCAGCCTGGTGAACTCCACGGTCGATGCCTTCATTGGCCCGATCGCAGCGCCATCCGCAAATCTGATCGCAACCGCCGTGACTGGTTTGACTACCGCAGTCGTCATCGAATCCATCTCAGACAGCTCGGCCACGGCGCTCACCACGGGCGGCGCTGGTTCGGTGCTCATCGCTGCCGCAGACATGAATGCCGCCGCAACAATCACGAGTTCGTCTCGGGCATTCATCGGCGAGGGAACCACGATCGACGTGGCCAGCCTGTCGGTTCGAGCGATCACACCAGATCAGATCAGCGACGACACCAACCGAAACGCGCAGGCCACGGTCAACGCAAGCGCCGGTTCAATCCTGGGTGCAGGCGCAACGAGTCGTGCCATCGTGCTCGTCGCAGGCACTACGTCGGCCCACATTGGACGCCGGGCCGTGGTCATCACCACTGGCCAGACCGAAGTTCGGGCAAACGCGGTGAACGATGCGCTTGCGATCTCGCAAGCCAAGACCGGTGGTGTGGGTGTTGCTGCAGCGGTCGTCGAAGCACAGGCGCACATTGGAGGCCTCGCCGGGGCTGCGGTGACTCGTGCCTCGATCGACGAAGGCGCACGCGTTACGTCGGGCAACCTCGATATCACTGCTCATGCGCAGAATGACTCGGTAGCGAACCTGTTCTCGCTCGGCATCGCCCTAGTGAAAGGTGGCGCGGGAGCAACCGGTCTTGCGGTTATCGACGCCACGGTCGAAGCGTTCATTGGTCCCGTAGGCGTCGGGTCATCTGCGGTCGCGGACCAAACCGTGATCACCACCACGGGTCAAAGCAACAGCGGTCAAACCAACGTGCACGCCACCTCGCGAAGCGTTGCACGCGGCGTGGTCGACGGTGGCGGTGGCGGCATCATCGGCAGTGCGCGACTCGAAGCCGGTGCGCGGATCTCCGGGCTCACCCGTGCGTTCATTGGCAACAATGTGCGCATTCCGACCACCAATGGTCTCGATGTGCGTAGCGAAAGCTTGGGCGCCACCGCAGTCACCGATGTCGCCCTCGGCGCCGGCGGAGCGATCACTGTTGGCGTAGCAATCTCTGGAGCCGAGGCAAACCCACGAGTCGATGCCTTCGTTGGTGACAATGTGCTGGTTGGCGAATGGAACGGCGCGGAACTGGTGACACCGGTCGATGGTGATGTGTCAGTCGTGGCGATAGGACGCAGCGAAGCCGACGCTTCCTCCAGGCTGGCTGCGGGTGGTCTGATCACCGCAGCGGTGCCCGAATCGCGGGTGAACATTCGCCCCGTCGTCGAGGCCTACGTCGGTAACCCCGGCGCAGCAAGCCCATCCCGAATCGCAACCACCGGCAATGCGAACGTGCTGGCAACGCTCGAGACCGAAGCGCCGGTCAATGCGGAACCGCTGCCGTCAGACGAAATCGTCGGCATCGACCCGAACAACGACACACTCGACTTTGCGTTCGAACTTCGAGACGGCGATCGCGTTCGATACTTCGTCACCACCGGCGGTATCCCGACATTCCCGAGCGCGTCGGCCATTGGTGGGCTTGACCAGTTCGGCGAGTACAGCGTGATCAACGCTGGCGCCGGCAAAGTGCGCCTGGGCAGCCTGTTCCAGGGCGCACTTATCGACCCCGACTTCAACACGATCTACTTCCCCGGTGGCCACTCGTTCGTGGACGGCCAGCGCGTGTTCGTGGACCCGGGCAACGGCACCTCGATCTTCGCTACCGGCGTGACGCCCGGACAGCTCTATGTGACCAAGATTGACGATCAGACAATCAAGCTGCGCACGCAGTCCTTTGCCCCACTGCTCATCGTGGCTGATGTCGTTGAATCAACGGACCGTTTCATAACGGCTGGCAACCAGGTCGCTAACGGTGATCTGGTCACGTACTACTCCGGGGGCTTCACCGCCGATGCTCAGCTCTCGAAGCGCTTCAGCAATGACTTCGTCGACGCCCGACCGGTTGCCCGTGACGACGGCAATGGTGGGACCACAACCGGACCCGAGACCGCGACCGTCGAGGTAGACGGTGTGGTGGTCAGCGAGACCTCGGTGCTGCACCCAGGCTTTAACAACATCGTGATGCACCAGCACGGTTTCACCAACGGCAACGTGGTGACCTATACCGTGGTTGACGGACCAGCTATTGGTGGACTTGTCGACGGCGGTCGATACTTCATCCACGTCGAGAACGCAAACGAAGTCAAGCTGCGATCGAGCCGGGCCGCAGATATCAATGTGGTCTTCGAACGTTTCGAGGGCGGTACCGCGAGTCTGCTTCGCACTGATGGTCGCCCGTGGACCGACGACGGCTACAGCACGTTCGACCAACAGTTCAACATCAGCGGCGCAGCCGGTTCGCTCAGCAACAACGGCTCGTACCGAATTCAATCGGCCAACGATGGGCGCCTGTTCCTGCGCAGCGTTCCTGGCGGCTTTGATCCTCACGTGTTGCGCGACATGCGCCTGCGCGTCAATCGTGGTCGCCCGTTCATTCCCGCCGGTCAGCCAACTCCTCAGTCAGAGATCGCCGACACGATCGATCGCTTCGACGGGCGAACCTGGGCGGCAGACGGCATCAATGCTCTTGATTGGGTCAACCTGGGCGGCATGTGGTTCCAGGTCCGGGCCGCCGCTAATACGAACAGCACGCGCCTAATTCTGACCACAAGCGGTGGTGTGAGTTCGACGGCGCAGTTCCGCTCCGATGTATGGATCGGCACGGTCGGCGGCACGACCACCAAGTTCTTTGAGAGCGGCGGCATCTTGGACATCCAACGCCCTGGTCCTGGGGTGCATCAGCTCACGAGCAACCTGTTGGGTCTCGAACACACCAAGAGCTACTACGTGCGGAACGCAACGGGTCCAGATGCGAACGGCGCGCAGACATTCCAGTTGTCGAACACGCCTGGCGGAAGCATTATCCAGACCAGCAATGCGAACCGTACCTTCCTTCATTCGTTCCGGGTTGACGGTGTTGACCTGGTTAACCCAACCGCCACGGTCCCGCTCGACGGCAGCGATCTAACGAGCATTGGATCGACTCGCCCGGCGCAGGGTGCGGTGTACCTCGACCTGGTCGGTGGGCTTCCAACCAGTTCAGCGGCGGGTCCGGTCGTGCACCGATTCTTGAGCACGGGGTTCCGTCCGCTCTCGGAAATCGCGCCACCAGCCGGTGATGGCAAGTCAGGTGCAACGTTGGATGCCGGATCAGGTGGCGTCATCAGCATTGGTGGTTCCGATGCCGACCTGCAAGGTGGCTTCGATGTCAGTGTGGATGTGCGTGGTGCAACGATCAACGCTGGCCAGGACATCGTGGTGCGCTCGACTGGCAAGTCCGACTCTTCGGCAAATGCTGTCTTGGCGAGCGGCGGCGTAATTGATGGCGCCAAGGCCGATGCCGACGCGATCATCGATCGTGCCGTCACGGTCACGACAGTCACCGGAGCCGTGCTGCTCGCTGGCGACGATGTCACGATTGAGTCGGTGTCGGACCACGCCGTGGGAGCAACCGCCAAGTCCGAAGGGGGCGGTGTGATTGCCGGAAAGGTCGCCTTCACTACTGCAACGTTGGTTACTCACATCACCGAGACACATGTCAACGGCACCACGGTGACTGCAGAGGACGCAGTCGGTATCCGTTCGATCACGCGCTCCGCCGGAAGCTCGAGCTCCGAGACGTACGCGATTGGCCTTGGTGCTGGATCTAATTCTGACAATACGAACCCAGAACGAGGTGTCACGATCTCGACCCGCAGCGTGACCGAAGTCGCCGATGGTTCAAACATCACCGGCCGCACCGTCGACATCGATGCCCGAACCGACAGCATCGACGCCGTCGCTCGTGCAGTGTCGCGGGCCTTTAGCCCAATCTTCTTTGGTGTGGTCACCGCGTTTAGTGATGCCGAGGTCGACGTTGGTTCAACCGCCCGAGTGGAGCTCGACGACGGCGCTCGGATTACTGGATACAGCGGCGTTGACGTGCAGGCTCGACACCTGGGTGTAGAGATAGAACGCCATGCGTGGCAACTGGCTGTCGCCTTGATCCCACCACAACGCTCTCGTGTCCTGGGTTCGACGACCCTGATCAACGAGGTAGTTGGTCAGTCGGGCGTTCTCGTTACCGCCGGCGGACGCGACACACCAACGCCAGAGAGCGGGCTCGCCGCCAGCAAGTCTGGTCTGAACGTGGCACTGCTCGTCGACGCCGACGCCGGCACCCCCAACTTCAGCTACACGGGTAAGGCGGGCAAGCCCGGCGAACGCGACCGGGAACTCGGCGGGGGTGGCCTGTTTGCCGACATCTGGTGGGACGCAGACGTTCGGGTGCTGGCGAGCGCATCGGGTGGCCCAGAACTCGTGATCGATGCAACCGGTCGGATCCTGCGCAAGAGCGGGGTCTCCGTCACGAACAGCAGCGGTGCTGAGATTGCACTCGGCCAGCAGATCACCACCGACTACTTCGTGAGCGTCACCAGCCAAGGCGGCGCCGATGTGTGGTTCAGATCATTCGGTGAAAAGCAGGGCGAGGAAGCCGCCGGGCGAGTGCCAACAATTTCCAACCTGTTTGCCACCGGCGGTGCCACTCGTTGGCCACTCTTCAGTTTCGCCGACGGCCTGGCGGGGGTGACGATCATCGATCACTCAGCCAACAACATGCACATCGTCGACATCGACGTCTTCAACAGCGGGTCCGACGAACCAATCGTGCTACTCGAGTTCCCCGTTTCCTTCAGCGCTGGCCTCTTCACCGAAGCGTCGCTTGAGTTCGACGTCGGCCGCGACATCATCGAGGCCCAGATCGATATTCAGAAGCTTGCCGGCGGACGCGACATCTTCATCGACGGTCAAATCCTGAACCCCGCTGGTGTCACCCGCATTATCAATGTCGACGGCGACATCTTGGGCACGCCCAACGGGCGGATCGAGTCAAACATTGTTGACCTGTGGGCAGTCAGCGGGAACGTTGGTCAAGATGAGGCAAGCCGCCTCGAGGTCATCCTGGTCGTAAGCACCGATACCGGCGACACCGCAGGTGCAGCCGATGACACCTATCGGCCAGTCGGGCTGTTCGTCGAAGCTGGCGCCGACACGTTCCTTCGGTTGCAGACCGCGGACCGAACAATTGGAGCCGGGTTTGGTGACCCGATCCGGGTCGAGATCGATTCGATACAGGCCGGCCAGAATGTCGACGTAGTGCTGCTCGACAGCGTGCGCCAGGAAGGAACCGGTGCCCAATCGGGTCAGATTGCGGTCGTGCTGCTGGCCGTGAACGCAGAGGCGCGGACTTCGATCAACAACCACTTCCGACCCGACACCGGTGGCGCTGGCACCTCGAACCCGCTGGCGAACCCGGGACCAGGCGAAGCCATCAACTCGATCTATGAGTTCGAACAACTTCGGGTCGCACCCACGCGCACGCTGTCGACGTACTCCGGTACTGGCCTCAACGCCTACGTATGGAGTGTGGCTGGTCCGTTGCTGGCTGGGGTTGCCGCAGCGAGTACCGATCAACGTTCCGGCTTCAACGGCACTGGTGCCGCAGGCCTCACCGCTGGTGGAAACATCCGGGTTGTCGACATTGCCGGTAGCGGCGTGTCGGCTGGGTTTGGGGCCGACGACGAATCGCCAACGACAATTGATCTCACAGCGTTCACCGACCTGACCGCAGCGACGACCGGGTCAGTCACCGTCAATGTTGATGGCACGGTGAACATCACCGAGGTAGCCGGTGACCTGCGGGTTGACCTGATCCGCTCACGGCTTGAGAACACCACCTTGCATGTTGTCTCGGGCAGCGTGGTCGACGTCGATCCTGCAACCGCAACCGATCCTGCCGACGTCGTTGGCGCCATCATCACCGTTACGGCCGTGGCTGGTGGTATTGGTTCTGCCAGCAACTTCATCGAAATCGACCTGAACGACAACTTCGCTGGTTGGCTCACCGCCACCTCGAGTACTGGCGTGTTCATCGATGAGAGCGACGACTTGATCGATGGCAATGGCGTGAGCGATCTGCGTGTCAACACCGTGCAGTCGACTGGCACCGCCGCCGGGCCAACCGATGTTGTGCTGACGACCCAAAACGGTTCGATCCTTGACGTGGGTGTTCCTATCAATGGGGTCAAGCCTGCCAACGTGACCGGCAACAGAATCGACCTTGGCGCAACCGGCGGCTCGATTGGCCTGTTGACCAACGACGTCGAAATCAACACCGGTACCGGCTTCGGCAATCGGTTCTACGGACTGGCGACCGGCAGCATCTATGTCACCGAATCCGACGCGGCGCTCACGGTCTTGGCCACCAAGTCGTTGCAAGGCGATGTGCGCCTGACGATTCCCGATGTGAACGGCCCACGGGGTCCACCGAACCTGATACTGCTTTCGACTGGCACCAGCCTGCTCGACCAGAACGCACCGCTCGTTACCGGTCCCTCGTCAACCAACCCGGCCACGCCGTCAGGAATCTGGGCGCTCGGCAACATCGACCTGCTCGTGGGCGGCGACATCACCGCACCTGCGGCCACCGAAATCATTGCTGGCGGAACCATCCGCATCTACGGCGACACCAACCGTGACGGCAACACCAATCTTCCGTCGGCAACAAACGCCGATCCCGGCACCGGCACCACAATCACCCTGGGCGGCGTTGTTGGTGGCACGTTCACCCTGGACGGCGCATCGAACCCCACTGACCTGGTCCAAATCTTCGGACACACCGACGCCGACACCTTCAACTTCAACCAGACATTCCTGGGCGCAAACACCCAAGCATTCGGCAGCCAAAACACGTCGGCCGCCGACGGCAACGATGGTGTCGACTCGTTCGTTGTGCGTGAACTGCAAGACATGAACGTGGCCGCTGGGCACACGCTGACGCTCGACGGCCAAGCACAAAGCGACGACTACCAAATTCACACGACCGGTTCAGACGTTGCGACGTCTCGCAACTATGTGATCAACCTGCTCGACACCGGTGCAGCGAACGACGGCACGGACACCGCCACGATTCATGGTCTCGACACGAGCGACGACATCGTGCTGGCTCGAGCAGTGACATGTCTCGATCCGGTCAGCGGGGACTGCAGCACTGCCTTGAGCGCCGTCGACCCTGGATTCGTCGCAGTGTTGCATGGCCAGGTCGCCGACTTCCGCACCTCGCCTGCCGGCGTGAACACCGAAGTTCAGCGAGTCAACTACGACATCGGCCTGAGCACAGTGAACGTCAACACCTATGGCGGAGATGACAGCTTCTTTGCCGACGACACGACCGTTGCCATGACCTTCGACGGTGGAGTGGACAACGACACGTTCCAGGTCGGCCAGCTCTTCGGCACTGACCGCAACGGCGCAAATATCGCCACGGTCGCCGATCGATTCCCAACCCTGACCGCCACCACACGCGGCTGGCTCAGCCCCGGCAACTCCGCAGCGCTGACGATCAACGGCAGTGTTGGCGACGACGAAACGTTGGTGTACTCGAACAAGGCTGCCCTCACGATCAACGGCGGCGTCGGCAGCGATCTGACCACGACTCGTGGTTTCGCTCTCACCACTCCGGTTGGCGACATCATCGTGACCAATGGCGCTGGTGTGGCCGCTCCGGTCATCGGCGCTGCTGCAGGTGGCGCGACCGACGAGGTTGCGTACGACATCAACGCACCCATCTTGCTGGACGGCGGCGATGACTTCGACAAATTGGTTGTGCTGGGCACCGAGTTTGCCGATGACGTCGTAACGATCGTTAACCAGGTGGCTGGCGTGGGCCGCACGATCTTGCATTCCGGCACCGAGTTGGTCGAAATCGATGGCCTCGAAGGCGACGACACCTTGTCGGCGTTTGGTACGTCGGCAACAGTTGCGACTCGTCTGATTGGTGGGTCGGGCTCCGACATCTTCGACGTTGCAGGCGACGTGATCGACGATGCGATCGGGTCTAGCGGGCCACTACCCGTAAGCGCTGGTTTGCAGCGTCTCGCCAATGTGATTAGCGGGCCCGTGGCCATCAATGGCGGCGAAACGGTCGCCGACCGAAGGTTGGTCAACGGTGTCATGTTGCCGGGCGAACTCGATGCACTGTTCCTGCCGATCGAGCTTCCTCCGTTCGAGAGCCGCCAGATCGATGTGCTGGGCATCTACAACACCGGCGCTACCGCCGACCAGGCCGGCGTGTTGACAGAGACATCGCTCACTGGGTTCGGTCTGCCAGGCGAGCTTGCGCAAGCAGCGAACCCATTCGGCGAAGCGGACTCTTTCGCCGGCGGCATTACCTTCGGCACGATCGAGTTTGCTGCTGGCGTGTTCACCACCGACCCAGTCGAGAGCACTATTGAAGTACTGACTGTCTTGCTCGGCCAGGGCGACGATGTCTTGGATATCCAAGGAACACTCCAGGCTGACCTCGATGCCGAGGAGGACCCGATCGTGGTCTTCACGAGCGGCCTTGGTATCGCCACTGTTGGCATGACACTCACCGGCACCAACTGGGGTACCGAACGCTTCCGGGTTGGCCAACTCGTGCACATCGACGACGGCGATCAGTCCAACGACGATGGCCCAGTCCCGAGCTGGCGCATCATCGACATCACCGGTAACTCGATGACGCTGGCTGGCGACCCGCTGCCAACGATCGACAACGATTCACGCATCTTCGTGGCTGGGCGCCACGGCACGCTCACCACCATCCATGGCGGTGGCGGCAGCGACACGATCACGGTCTGCAACCTCGATGCCGGTGCCACCGTGCTGTGCGCCACAGACAATGTTGCTGGACCTGAATCACCACTGGTGGTCTTCGGCGACACCAGCCAAGACGGCATCTGGTACAACGGCACCAGCGGTGGCACCGATAGCTTCGACTTCGGTCCGAAGCCGTTCGATCAGTTCGCTGCGCTGGGCCTTGGCGATGGCAACGAAGACAGCGAATGGGTCCTTGGTCTGGGCACCACATTCGCTGGCGACTTCGGCGACGACATCATCGACGCTCGTGGTCTCTTTGCCGACCTGTCGTGCACCGACGCCAGCTGTGACCTGCCAACGGTCGGCCTCACTGCCTATGGCGGTCCGGGCAACGACACCATCTTCGGCAGCCAGGCTGGCGACCATCTTGCTGGCGGTTCTGGCGACGACGCCATCCATGGCGGACGGGGCCAAGACCACATCTACGGCGACAGCGGCTTCAACGTCAACCTGTTCACCCGTGAGCTTGAGACCGTCAACGTGAACGTATCGATTGCACCAAACGCCGACACTTTGACTGCTGGCAACGACGATCTGTTCGGCGAAGGCACGGGCACGGTTGCTGGCACCGTGGTCGATGCGTTCGACGACATCATCTTCGGTGACTACGGCCGAGTGGCTCACGACACCGAAGACAGCAATGCGCCGCTGCCGTTGCTGCAGAAGATTCAGACCACCACGCGAGTCGTTCTGGCTACCACCGAAATCTTCGGTGTCGGCGGCGACGACACCATCATCGATGACCTGGGTGGCGACACCGTGTTCGGTGGCTTCGGCAACGACCGCATCGAAACGGGTAGTGGCGACGACATTGTCCTGGGCGACAACGGTGTTGTTGTCTTCGAGCTGGTCGGCCCAGATGAACTCAGCGTTGCCAACGTGGTTAGCTCGCTGGCTTCGACTCTGGGTGGCGACGACGTGATCTTGATGGGCCAAGGCGAAGACGTCGTCATCGCCGGCCAAGGCAACGACCTGGTCAGCTACGTGCCGGTAGGCGATCCGCTAAGTGACCCGGCGCACAATGTGAACGCCACCGGCGGTCTAGCCGCGCCC